>JAPQRQ010000027.1:20781205-20794080 GCA_037367365.1 Apogon talboti
CTATCAATACATGTAAATAATTGGTGTAAAATGCAGTTTGTCATCTTTTTATGGTCATCAGATATGACCCATTTGGAGTTCCGTAGTTACCATGGCAACACCATCATCTTCTACAACATTTACTCACCAGTTAAAACCCATGGAGTTGGATCAATGGAGACACTTGTTTATGTTCAGTTAATGATATTTTGCTGAAAAAGTCCGTTTTTTTTTTTCAGTTTTCATTATTTTGATTGAATAACCATTGAATTTACTCTGAGCTTTTATGAACATGATCAGTGGATTAAATAGAGGAAAATAGATGATTTTAACTGGAAAAAAACCCATAAAATGCAATAAATGGTGACGAATCACTTAAGAATGGTTAAAATAGAGAGAAAAAATTATTTGGGAACTACCACAACAGTAGCACTGGGTCTTTATGGGTTAAGCAGTGATGTTTACTGGTCTATATACCTTTGCCAGTGATCAACTGTCTGTCAGGGACATCTGTGCAGATAGTATCAGACATCTCCATCAGGTGGCTGGCTCCTTGGAAATGAAAGAAACTTCTTCAGCTCAAGGGTTTTTGGTTTAGTGACTCACCTCAGAGTGATTCCAGGAAAACCATATTGAGAGCCGTTTTCTCTGGAAGATGCTATGACTGATTTAGCTAGATTAGCTATGACTGTAATATCTGATTTAGGACAACACTATTCAATGCTTTTTTTTTTTTTTTTGGTTCCCTTTTATAATTCAGCCTCATACCTGCTAAATGAACTATGCCGATTAATGCATGACCTTATTGCAATGAGTATAAAGGCTATCAAAAGGAAAATGGGTTGGAAATGATCTTAACCTGTCCCCTGACATCACCCAGGGACCTGATCCATTGTAAGCAATTCTTTACTGTACGTGTGATCATTCTGCTGTTGGGAGACCCCCGCTGCCTCTGATGTGGGGGCCTGCCTGCCTGCAATTACAACCCATTAGCCTCTGATTGATTGCTTCTCTACGGGCTAATGCATTTGTATGGCAGAAAAAAAGGAGAAATGACAATAAATACATAAATGAATAAAATGCCACTTCTCATTACTCAAATCTTTGCCCTCTTCGAGACCTTTAAGTGACTAATGCAGTTTTTATCCGCATAATAAACTAAGTTACTTGCACAGGTGGATGTCGGTGAACACCATAAAAACGATATCACCCCGTTGTAAAGGCAGCCGGAGCCATGCTCGTTGGTGACGCTTTGCGTATTTCTACACGATTAGTACATGATTATGATTATAAGATCTGTGGTTTAACAGTATGATGTGTGTGGAATGACATGGATGACCTGTTGTGTTAGGTGTAGTGTCACAAGCGCAGAAGACACCATCAGTTTGTGAAGTAGAAGGGTCTTTTTGTCGTCGTAGTAGTACTTAAAGCCCCCCCCCCATCCCCTCTGCTTTGTCACTCTTCACATGTCACCCATTCAAACCTGCCTGCGTTGTACATGTGTTACTGCTTAGAAACCTCCTCCTTTTCTCAGCCCCCCCACACCCAATTGCTCCTCTTGTTGAATTACAGCCCCTCTCCTCCTCCTCCTCAATTCCCCCGTTTTTCCCTGCCTCTGGCCGAGTGACAGTGTGGGGCCTGGGTCCTCTCCTGTCACGAGGCCTGCATTGAACGCTGGGTTATTGCCCCCTAATTATCAATTACAGGGCTCGGCTTCCACACCTGGAGCAGGCCAGGCTGGGAATGAGCTTAGCCCATTAGGACGGACCTCCGACTGGGCTGTTTATAGAGGGGGCTGGGCTCCACCCTCTGGAGGTGTTAATGGGCCTAGCAGGGCTACGGTCGACAGGCGGATCCATCAGAGTATCTGATAACAAAAAAAACAATGAGATATTTCGTTACGTTCTCTAAACCAATCACATTGAAATCATGCCTTTTATTTATTTATTAATTTTTTTACATAATTTGTATATAAAGCCACAGATTTTACACATTAAAGTCAACATCCTATGTGGTCATGTCATGTCACAAATTCAGCCTGGATTAAAAACAGAGGCACGGACAAACAAAAGACTATTGAGTTGCTTGTAGAAAATGTATATTCCTTACATTTCAAGCTTTGCTCATGTCACAGACCAAAAACAAACAAGGAAATTGATGGTTTCACATTATTACTATATGTGACTAATATGAAATTGCAAGTCATACAAAACCGCTAGGTGTAATAAGTAAATTAGAATCAATATTCGCACATCGATGCAATTCACACCACAGTACCAGCATGATAATAACTATTATGTGCATGAGACTAACACTGATGCCGCTCATAAGGAACTAAATGGCCTCTGAGATTGAAAACATAGCAGTGGTGTAGTTTAAGCATGTACACTGTTGCCCATAAAGGTGGAATAATTTAGTTTTGAGACACATTCCTCTTTTTATTCCTATTTCTATACATCAGTAATCGCCTTTAACCAGGTCAAATGATTACATACTGAGTCCCAGTTATGCTTTATCTGTTAAGACTAGATCATATCATCACAATTATATCATGAGAAGAGGTAAAAATATTTTATTCCAACTTTATGGGTAACAGTGTACAAAACAATACAAATTAGAGGTACTGGAGTATTTTATGCAGCTTTATACTTCTACCCTAGTACATCTCAGAGACAAATATTCTGTTTTTATTCCACTACATTTATTTGATGTATGCATAGGCACAAAAAACCCTGCAATATACTTTTCATATGATGCAATAAAAGAGATAAACACTGAAGAATGATTTCCTGTTTCCCTGTCACAAGGCTTTCCCCTCTGTCCTCCCCTTTTAGGAGAATAGATTTATTCTTTAGGAGAATAAATGTTAATATTCCAGTGACCTGTTTTTCTCAAGCCACTTATTTTCTGAACATTTTGATATTAAAATGGCATTTCCAGGTTTGACAGATGAGAAGAAAATGTACTTTCACTGTCACAGCAACACACTGTTGCAAGATCTGGAAAAAATAATGGCACCACAAAGAGGTAAAAATAGCATGACAAGAGAATGACTAATTATTAAAATCACACCCTTACCAATAAAATCTGTTGTATTAGTCATTGGTTCTTACATTATTTTATGTAGCTCTTATTAATGTTCTCAACTCTTCAGACTGTAACCACTTATGAGACAGGAAGTGTTTCATACCATTGGCACAGCTTCAATGCATTATTCTTTATTATGGCAGGTAACTGATAATAATATACTCGTTAGTATCCAGACATGGCTCCACATTGGCAAACTACAACAATATGTATGCTTTAGTGTTAAAATAAAATAATGAAATATTTTCTAATAACAAAATACGGTGAAAGGAGTCATTCTATGCAATTTTACTGTATTTTTTTGGTAATACTTTGTACTTCTGCTACTGAAGTGACATTTTGAAAGCAAGATGTTGTCTTATAATGTCTTAACTGGGTGTTTTTTTCTACTAATGTGTTTAATAGATCACGGTGCTAATTTTTATCAACACGTGAGTATTGCTATTGTGCACATGTTATATTAACAGAAAGCTCCACTGTGCTTATGGTTAAAAAAAAGTCAGATTATTCTCCTTATTATATTCTGTTTTTAAGTTACTGGTGTGTAATGAGTGGGAATGTTGTGTGTCTTGGAGTGTTTGGATATTCTGTCCACTTTCATCAGCCCCTGCCTCCCAAAATCTGCTCATCACTCCTATATTTAATCCATTCATATTTATAAATCCTCTGTTTTCATTGTTTTTCCAAATGTCAACACACCTATTGCTATGTCTGTTGCTCTTTTTAGATTTATACCATCTTTTTTTTTCCTGGTTAAATTGTTTTCTTTGGGAGTTTTTCCTCAATCAAACCAAGGATATAATGACAAATGATGTTTTATAATGTAAATATTTTAAAGCCTTTTCTTTCTCTGTATGTGGTATTGGCCTATAAGGGGCTTCATTAAGTCTGTCCACATCCAGGTTGTTAGGAATTAAATTGCTGAATCTGCAGTATATTACACCCTTTTTTCATCATCTGCTTTCATATCTTATATCAATATCAGCACAGGCGCAGCGCAAAAATAGAACATCTATAGTTACATGTCATTCCCCACTGTTGCATGTCATTTGTATGTAGCTGCTAATATCTTTTTGCATACTAAGTGTTCAAGTGTGACATAAGACATGCATAGATCACTGCTTTTGCATTACCGCAGCCATCTGTATCCTCCACTGCCTCTCCTCTGTTCATGTATGAATGTGTGCAAAAATAGATCTGCTCACTCCTGAATGCAAATAGATTGACTTGGCCTCTTATCATAACAATAACAGCTCTTTCAATGCGTATTTCATCTCTGCTCTATTCAATTGTTAGTGTCGTTTAGGTGAAGGATTCAGGTTACGGCAGGCGTGCAGTATATCATAGAGAGATCGAAATGAAAATGAGGAATTTGTCAAAATAGCTGCAGGCAAACGGGGGGAAGCTTGTAGTCAGGGGATTGAGGGTGACGGAGGTGAAGATATATGCAATGACTTTCTGTGTATTTTAGAGCTCATGGGTTGTTTTGTGTCTTTGCCATGCTTCGGAGACATGTCACAGGTGTTATGATGAGTTGGAGATTGTGGTATATGCCACATTAACGCTGCAATTGTACGTGTGTGAGAAAGACATCAAAACAGCAAATGCAGGTGTGTGTGTGTGTGTGTGTGTGTGTGTGTGTGTGTGTGTTTGTGTGTGTGTGTGTGTGTGTGTGTGTGAATCAAACAGAGATCTGTATTATTGTGTGTGACTTTCAGATCCCCTCCCTCACCCCATCAGTCTTCCTGCTGGTGTGTGTGTGTGTGTGTGTGTGTGTGTGTGTGTGTGTGTGTGTGTGTGTGTGTGTGAGTCTGTTTTTGCATATTTTGGTGTGAACCAGAACAGGGGAGGAAATGAATGACTAAGACACAGCTTTGCATTTATTGTCTCATTATAAAAGCTCCATGATTCATAGAAGAAAATATGCTTTTTTTTGCAGAATGAACTCAGCTCTCACAAGCCCATTTATTTATTTTTACAATCTTTTATGTTGCTACAAAAAAAAAAGGTCATTATTCCCAGAAATGTCTGAATGCTTTTAAGCATATTTAAACCGTATCACGTCAGACTGTCAGCTTCAAACACTCAATATGTCTTTAATTGATTCTGTAGGAACACATTTGTTGCTTTTGGTTGTAATTGTTGACAATATTTTCATACTGGCCACAGTAATGTGCTTCTACATTTCCACTAACACGACTGCAATAGTTATATTGCAGATTTCAACATGATCACACTTGTCATTGTCACTAGAGCATCAAATCTATATGAATGTACATCTGTAAAAAGTCCACAAGACTCAACCATCTGAAAACAGCCTGCAACAAATACATTAATTTGTCCTGCTGAAATAATGTGTTCTAAATTGAAAAGCCCATTTTTTTTAAGGTACAGAGCATTTAAGAAATCTTGAAAGGTATTGTGTAAACTGCTAACTGCATTCTACCACCATGCAATAAGAGATGTCAGAGCTGGTGAAAACAAAATTGCATATGAGTAGATGCAAATTTTCCAGTGTACAGCGCTGGGAGAAGTGTGAGAGAGTTCTTTTTGGATAATTCACCTTTTCCTACAATTCCATTCTATGGAGGATGATGAAACTAACATTTGGAGCTATGAAACAGACATCTCCATAACCATTAGCTATGTTGCTATGATGTGTCCGCGCACACTTGGTGCTTTAAGCCTCCCTGATGTCCCTTGTTGTGCTTCACTGGACCTATGGGATCTGTGCACTGACGCAAGCTCAAATCCCACTTGCGCAACAATGCAGGTAAATAAACTGGCTTGTGTTCGTGCGTGAGTGCTAAGGGAGGACATCACTGGCACAGATGAAAAAGAAAACCTGTGATTACTACTGGGTTTGCCAGAATAATAGTCTTTGTCATATCTCTGTCGCAGGATGAGCACTCGATCAATCTTAATACTGTCTGTGACTGAAATATAATTTCTATATTGATCTGTAGGTATATCCTTCTCTGACCAGAATCATTTCTTTGTTTTAATTACATCGTTAAGGCAACAAGTCTTGATTTCAAAATAGAGGATGATAAATAAAAAAAAAATTAGGAGCTTAAACAAATAGAAATGATAATATCGCCTCTGAATATTTTCTTGATGATTTCTTTTTCTTATCTGACACGTCTTATCTTGGTGAAATGATCATCTTTCAGCCGTTGGATCAATCTCAGAGTAACTTGAATAATTTGTCACCGCCTATTAACGTCTGGAACATTTCTTGTGGCTTCTCGACAGACAGCTCCGTCCCTCTGAAGTTGCCATTTTCTGTGAACAATCTGCTTTGTGTGTTTTTACCCCTCATTTGTTTGTGAAATCATTGTCTGTATTTTATTTGACTCAGAGTGGAAATATGCCTATGTCTGAAATTTGTGCAAATAGGGTGTGTCAAAGCTATGACTGTGAGCAATTTTGATCCATTTTACCCACTGTAATCTTATCAGCTTTCATTCTGTATTTGTTTTTTAGGCATTTTTGTTCTGTTGTTCTTCATTTTCCTCCTACATCTTTGTGGCTCGTGCTTGTGTTAAGGTGGGAACACACATGCTGTATGTTAAGGTTCTCATTAAGACAATAGCTCACATTTCCAACAATGCACCAATTAGTGTATATCCTCTGGTGACAAAATGTTTCATTGGGGGCTCAGTTCCCGCTGTTCCTGAATCCAAATCTTCGTCACCTCAAATGAAAAGCACTTGTAACATCAGAAGGCCGTGCCACCATTATCCCTCTTTACCATTATTCATCTCCCAATAAGCACTGTAGCTCCCCTTAGGGCGACAAGGCGAGGTTTGACGCAATTCAATCCTAATCAGATACTGTTTGCCTGCTTTTGGATTGGCTGTAATGTTCTCATGAAGTGAAAGGCACAGCGCCTCAGGCACAGCTGACTGTGACGGGGGCCCCCACCAGGGACCCCTTGGCCGCTCCATGGGAAGAAGTCTCTAATCCTGGATTATTCTCCCAGACCCGCAGCCAGCTGGATTAGGGGATAGTCAGTGGAAAAGGGCACTGTCAGCACTCTTTCCTTAGCAGCTCAGTGGATTAGAGCCGTGCAGACGCTGAGCTGCCTGTGAGGTGCAGAGACCGAGAGGAACAGCAAAGCTCGCCGGTCCCCTCGCAGCTACACAGCAGCACCAAACATGGAAATGGAAAAAAGGGGATGGTTGACTGCGCTCTCATACACAATGAAGGGCTGATCTCTCCATTCTTGACTTCAGGTGCTCAAATATGGTGTCGGCAGATAATAGTTGCCTTTAAGAGTTTGAGATTGTGCTAAATCATGAAGAATATTAAATTTAAGCATAAAGACCGAAAGAAAGGTATCTCTGAAGTGCAATAAGTAGTGATTTTTGTGATCACTGAGGTGTTGAGGATGCATTTAATTACATATTCCATTGCCCCTTGTATCTTGACTTGAGGAATTACTTGTGTGAAAAGGTTTAGTCGAAGGTTTTAGCATTCTGATGCTATTACGCTGACTTGAAGGCTGTTGTTTTGGACAGAGGCATGACACCAACACATTTCTGTCATGTTATGAAATGTATTTATATGGAAGTATTGTATGTTCCAGGTAATGTAATCATGCTGAGTAATCCATTTGGGCCAAAAAAATAAATAAATGCAGGACACTGAAATAAACATAAAACAAATAATACATTACACTTCTTTTTGGAATGAAATCCATATTTCATAGCACACTGGCTATTTTACCAGCCCTGTCTGCAGACAGACGACAGATTTCATGCAGCTGCAGCCTGCCATCCCTCATTAGAGAGATTATCTACATTACAGTATGTGTGGGTGTGCATTTGTACAATATATAGTGTGTTTCATGTGTGCGCTTGTGACAGAAAGAGGAGGTGGGGGGCTCAGCTACCGGTTGAACTGTACACTAGCTTGTGTTCATTGTGGTCTGTGTGTGAAACTGAGTGCATGATCGGAGCAGCAGAGCAGTGTCAGATACCCCAGCTAGTTTCTCCAGCCCGGTAATCAGCTACTATTGATTGTGAAGTAGTCAATGAGAGTAAAGTCTCAATGTGCCCTCAAAGCTGCCGCGGACAGATCGATCACGGCCTGCTGCTGAGCCTTTGTGTGACCTGCATAATGGAATCTGTACGCTGGTGTGCAGCACTTGCTTTCCTTGATGAGTAGACTATCTTTGTCTGTACATTGTTGGTCTTTTTTTCTGCACAAGGCTGCGAGGTTGTTATTTAGAAACTCGACAGCAGTGCGGTTGTGACCTGCGCAAACAAACAAATGCACGTTCATCCATGAGACGAGATGCACGCAACCACATTACCTCCCCATCAAAACCACATCCTATCAACTTAATGCAGAGCAAGAGGCCATATTGAAATTGCCAGGTGCCTAATTTGGTCTTTGTCGCATATAATTGAAACCACTCATCCCTCCCCCACTGAAAAGAGAGAGTGAGAGAGGGAGAGAGAGATAATTGCCTTATAAGGCAGTAGGCTGTTATGTATGTGACGTCTCATTCCCAGCAGCGTGCTGGCAGATGATACGGTAAAGCCCACTTTTCAAATCCATCTGAAGAAGGCTGGCTCTCACAGGCTTTGGTTTGATAGCTCCAGCTGTCTCGCTTCGGACTACACGTTTGTGCAGTGGCGTATATATGACATATATATATATGTATACACGTTTATGTGTGTGTTTAGATGGGGGGATGGTGAATGTATCTGTGTGTGTTTTCAAGGAGGTCGTTGGGTGTCAGTGTACCAGGTTATTGACTCCTGAATTACTTCTCCGCAGGGGGATTTTGTTGGAATTTCATGTGTGTGTGTGTGTATGTGTGTGTGTGTGTGTGTGTGTGTGGCAGTAGGGAGGAGATCATGGATGATGAATAGCGGGGTGTGTGATTTCATGTGCATGTGAATGTGAGGACAGAGTGGGATGCTGAGTCAGGTGGGTGATTAACAGTGTAAGCAGTGCAGTGCAGGTGGAAACACATAGAGTACATGCAAACACGCATTGTGAAACAAAATGTTTCTCTTCTTTTGTTTCCCTGATGGTATTCCATCTCCTCCTCTCTCCTCTTTACTGGTCACATCCCTCTCCTGCATCCCTTTCCAACCTGTATTTCTTCCTCATCTTGCTTTCCATCCTTCCTCATCTTGTTGCAGCCTTCCCTCTCCTCGCCATTCCTCTCTCCATCACTATCCCTCGTCGTCTCCCTGCATCTTGGCGTACCCCTCCCCCAAACCAGACAGCCGGCTGTGTATGTGTGTGCGTGTGTGTGTGTGTGTGTGTGTGTATGTGTGCACTCCCAGCTGGGGGCAGCAGTAGGGAGGGATGTTCTTTGGGGAAATGGAGGACGGTATGCAGTCTGCTCCTCTTGGAAAAGTGTCAGTGTATCATCTCCTCCTCTCTTTCTCTCTGTCCTTTGTCAGTCATGCGAGTTTCCTGTCCTTCTTCTCCCTTTTAAACATATCTCCCTAATACTGTATCTGATTTTGCAACCTGCTGGATAATATTTCCCTCTACCTGTCACCCCACCACCCCCAACTCCTGTCTTTTTTTTTGTATGTGTGTTGTGCTGCTCTTGCCATCGCTCTGCGCATTAATGTGCCAGTATTTTTTTCACTGTTGCTGGTGCCCTCTCAGCATGTGCTGTTGTCCCCCACAGAGAGGGTTTTCTCCTGTCACTACACGCTCATCACAGGGTATCCTCTCACTACCAACAGTCTCTTTAAAGCCCAGCCCTCCATTTATCTCAGGTTTCTTTTTTTTTATCTTCCTCCTCGCTGTTTTAGAAGTGCTGCAAGCTCCTTTCAATTATCTTCCCCGTCCTCTTGGCGGTCGCTGGGAGACAGCTTTTCTGTGCAAATATTTGCTTTTCATGAATATGCCATCATTAAGAACCCCGCATAGGTGTGAGTGGAGCACAGACGAAATGTTAATTGCGACTCGGTGAGGCCCTCTTGCGCATTCCTCCCCTTGCAGGAATCTGGCAGGAGCTCAGACAGGGAACAGACCGTCTGGGTCAGGGCAGGCTCAGGCAGAGAGAGTGTAAAAGAGACTGGGAGTGAGAGCAGGAGAGTGGGAGGGAGTGTAAGTAGAGGAGAAGGAAAATGAGGAGTGTGAATGAAGTTTCATGAGGGGAGGAATAAGACGAGAGAGAATAAAACTGGAAGACAGACAGATGTAAACATGAAGGAAAGATGGAAAATAACTTTTAAGACCTCCACCGGAGTTGAGCCATATGTCCAGAAGGTGCTTTGATCACATCAGAGACTGAAGACTTCTCAGAGATAATTTCAACACACTGAAAATTCAATTACTTTAACTTTTCCAGTGTTGTTTTACCTGCTTTTAATTACACTGCGACTCTGTCCTCCTTTGTTCCCTTTAGCATTTGTCTTTAATGAAATGTGCAATTTATTAAAACATGCTATCGCTGTCATTATAAAGGCTGGAAAAATGAGCGCATATGCCCAAGGGAGTTCAATTGTCAACTCTAGTACAACTGGATGAAGACCAAGAGGCCAGCATGAAAAGAGGGATTAGAGTCCATTTCAACATGGAGCTGGTATCTGTTGCAAGATCGACTTAATATGGTGAACAGCTAACGCTTTGTTTTAGGCAAGGAATGCAGCCGGTTCAGCTAAATTAGAGGCGGCCATTTCCGTTGGCATCGGGGGCTTGGCCGTGTTGGCAGAACTTCTTAATGGGGAGACCACGGACACTGATATATGGAATAAAGCAGTTAAAGGGAACCAAAGAGAACCAAAGACCACTGACTCAGAGCAAAAGGTTGTGCAAGATTCACAGATGTTTGGGTCGTCTGAAAACCAAGGTTCAGGTTCAGTCTCAGGTGCGGAGTCAGAGCGAACCTGGCTTCCCAGACTTCAGCTCTGTTTCCCAAAACCTATGAACTAGTGCCAGCACCTAAAAGGTTCCCTCAGACTATTGGATATCTATGATTCTACTGTGATCCATTGACCTGCGACGAGTAGAGAAATTTGTCTGCTCATTTTTAACAAAAGAATAAGATCTGTACCTCATCGTTGGCCCATGTGTCACATACGCTCTCCTATAACTCTATCATAATGTGTCAAACCACTATGAACACTGTGTATCCTTAGCCTTATAGCATAATTGCCTATAAGTCATATTTTTGGTCAAATTGTAATACTGGCTTAATTTAACGCTCCTAACATCGCTGCTTCATTTTATGCAGGTATTACAATTTAGCCAAAAATATGACTTAGGCAATGATACCATGAGGCTAGGGATATGCAAATGCAGCTTTCTTTAAGGGTTAGGGAGGTACAAATACAGACCAATTACAAATGTTCAGTGCTACAAACTCCACCACTTGTTCTACGAAAAAGTATCCTCTGAAGAGGAACCTTATTGGGATAAAATAATAAACTACTGCAATTCCATTTAATGCAGATATTTTTCTAAATGTATATTTTTCTCTACATTTGAGCCTCTTATCCACATATAAATAGTGTTTTAAGTCACATAAAATCACCTTACAAAGTAAAGATTCTCAAAAACCTTGGTTTGTGTGTATCCATACACACAGGGGAAATGGAACAAGTGTAAAACGATGGTGTCACACTCCATTCTGTGTAATCTGTGCCTCAAACATTTAATCCAGGTGTATACATCAGCGTAGATCGAGATCAGCACAGAACCTTTGGGAGACTGACTGGACATAATGGCATAATGGTGAAATCTGAATTGATACTTAAAGGTGATTTAAGATTATGAGTTGTTGCTGTTTACCTTCATGACAGATTAAAGATCCTGCTGAGTGTGGGCTTCTGCACCCTACTGAGGTACTGCAGGTGGGCTGCAGGAAATCACTTTTAATGAATAAATTAAAAGGTCTTAAATGTCAGTTTTACAAAGTAATTATTACAAAATATTTCTGACTATAAATAACTAAGATGTACTAAAACAAAGCCATGGGATTTAAACTACAGACATATTTATGACCTGGATTATCTGTCATATGTTATCAGTGACGGGTAAAGCAGCCTGAGAACATTTTTGGGATTTCTGAACATTTCATATTGGACCACAGTATTCCTAAGTTTGGGAATGAGAGCTCCAAACAACGGCGACTCCTGTGAACACAAAACAAACATGACAAACAAATCAACAGGAGTTGCAGGAAGCGACGAGTAGAGCTGGTGCTGCATTTCTTGTCTCTGTTTTCTCCTCTGGTCTTAGATTGGGATGTGCAAATATGTGTGAAATTTCAGCTGCAGACATAGAGGGTGTAGTCACAGGTTTTCCAGATGACATGATTGTAGTTAGTTACACTGGGCCAGTGTGACTGCTCCCGCTGTTGAACAAGGCCAGTTTGGTATGTTGTTGTGTCTGCCTCGCTGTCATCCTTGCCTCACAAGTTCATCTTCACACATTACACAGAAATAGAAAGATGGGGCAGGGAAGGTGCTCCTCCACATTTTTTACTCCAGGGCTACATGCATGTGACATGGATGTTTGTTAGCTGGAAACTCCCCTTTTTCCCTTTTATCAGGCATCCCGTTGCCACTCACTCCTTCTTATTTAACCTTTACTGTGGCAATCCCTCTCTTCTTCATTGCTGTCAGCGACAATCAGATGTGTAGCTGTCATACTCTGGCGGTGCAGGTGCATGTGGGTGGAAGGATGTTTCCTCTTCCTCATTATCCTGTGTTTTATCCTTTTGCTTTAACCCTTAAACATCCTCTCTTCCCAAAGCTTGATTCTTCTCCTTTCCACAGGTGAATACTCCTGCACCCTCCCTTCTTTTGTCTCCCGTCTATCAC
>JAPQRQ010000027.1:20796244-20806413 GCA_037367365.1 Apogon talboti
CATGCACATACTCACAACACAACCTACCAGTTGGCAGTGGGTGTTAATTGTGTTGGGCCTCAGGGCAAAAATAACATTGCAGCAAAGACAGAGAGACAGAGTGTGTTCTGTCTTTCAGCAGCCTACGCCTTTCTGTCATGACAAAAGTACACAATCATGTTACAATCATTAAACGCACGTTAAAAACCCCCTTTCCCACAAATAAAATGACACGCTGTGCACAGTCTGAAGAAAACACTAATACTTTTCTGTTGTACATGCTTTCATTCTTTCCTTATTTAAAGCTTATATCCCCCAGTGAATCCCAACAGACAGTGTTTTCATGAGTATATGGCTGTTAATTGCTAATTAGGCTGGTGTAGCAACGGACCCCTGTGTGAGGTGGTAGCACTGTGTCGGTGTACACAGAATAATTACAATGAAAGGTGTTGTAAGAGCATGTCAACATCTGCTCCCTGTGTGGAAGTAAAAAGAAAGGGTTTCTGAGAGGAGTACTCACTAATGTGACAGACTCCTCTTACTGGCGCGGTGATATTTGCACAAATGTGGAATCAGGAGAGTATTCCACGGGTCATTTGTTGCAGCGGAGATAAGAATTTGGCCTTAAAAAAAAGAACGGAGAAGATATTGTTTTAACCTTAGAGAGCAGAAACATCCTTTACATCAGAGGTGTCAAACATATGGCCCGCGGGCCAAAATCGGCCGGCCAAAGGGTCCAATCTGGCCCATGGGATGAATTTGCAAAATACAAAAATGACACTGACCATATTAACAATCAAGGATTTTAAAGTAATTTTAGTTCAGGGGCCACATACAGACCAATATGAGCTCAAGTTGATTGGACCAGTAAAATACTATCATAATAACTTATAAACTATGACAACTCCAAATTTTTCTCTTTTTTTTTACTGTAAAAAAATGAAAATTACATGAAGATGTTTACATTTACAAACTATCCTTTAACAAAAAAATGGGAATATCCTGAACAAATATGAACAACCTGAAATGTCTTAAAAGAACTATGTGCAATTTTAACAATATCCCACCTGTTACTCAATGTTTTGTGTATTTTGTAGATCCACTGTGATCTGGAAGTTGTAATGATAAACTGAGGCATGATATTGTTAAAATTTTAATTATTTTATCAGGTTGTTCGTGTTATTCACATTTTTAAGGAAATTTTGTAGATATAAAGATTTTCATAGTGGAATTGTACTTTTTCCACTGTTATTATTTTACTGGTTCTGCCCACTTCAGATCATTTTAGGCTGAATGTGACCCCTGGACTAAAATGAGTTTCCCCTGCTTTACATAGAAGCAATACTACTGAATTTTTTAATGTACGGTGAATCATCTGATTACTTAAATAACCTTTTTGTGAGACAACAGTAATTTGTTCTGGTCATAGTAGTTAAAGAATGTAATGGAAATGAACTTTTGGAAGGGCCAAGCATTAAACTGAACCTACTTTGGGACTACATGACATTTGAGTAGATACAAACCACTTGGCATGTCAGCAGGACATTGATAATGGAGTCTGAAAATGACAAACAGTTTTCTGTATCTCACGCATCTCATATCCCACGTGCCTGAACCATGGGTGAATCCGGGCTGCACACACTGTCTTCACATTCCACATGAAGCTTAAATATGTTCTGTGTGTGTGTACATGCAGGTGTGTGATGTTCTGAAGCTAAAGCCACCTCGCTATACAACTAGGTAAAATATGTTCGATCTTATCGCTTTGTTTCTGTCTTTGGTGCTAATGCCGACGTAAAGCACGTGTCTGTGTGTTTGAGGTCTGGGACTACGGCATGCTGCAAAGCTAGTCTGTGGTTGAAACTATTCAGAAAACACATGTTGGTCTAATGGATTTAATATGGCTGTAAATTACAGTCGACAGAGTGCAGGAGCATCAGTACCACTCACATGGAAATGAGCGCTACTCGAGTGTCTTTTATCGCTGTATTCAAAGCTTTATCAGTTGTGTGTGTGTGTGCAGCATCTTCATTTCCATGCATATTTCAGCAGGCCTGTTCAAAGACATTAGTCAACTGAGTTGAGTGTGTTCGTGGTCAGCTAAGTTTTAGTAGTTCCTGTCTTTCATTGTTTCTTATTTCTTTCTTCTTTCATCGATTCTTTTCTCTCATCATCGGTTTCATAGACTCTAACATCTTTGCATGGATTTCTTCTTAGTCTATAATTATTTTCATGCTTCATTTGAATGGATTGTCTAATTATCCAGACAACTGCTGATACAAAAATAGTGCATAAAGGCGGCTGCTTGGACACTTTGAACAGCAATTTGTGTGCATTGCTGTGTATTCTACAATTTATGACACACAACACTGAAACCCGTGCAAGCCTTTGGTGCTTTGGTTTTGTAAATAATTAATGTTGTGTTGCAATAAGGACAATCCCAAGTGCTTGTTTGCGGCATAATGTGATATTTAAAAAGCAGTGTCTCATCTTCAGGGCTGTGACGCTTGAATAGTAACATGAGGACGTATGCGTGTGCGACCAGGTTGAGATGTATGCATGAAGTGTGTGCGCATGAATGAGTGTGTATGTTTAAACTGTTGATTGTATGAGTGGTGTTAGCGTGCAGGCAGATTTTAACCTGCGCCTCTGCCTCATTAGGCCTGCCTCCGTTGCCATGGTTGTCTATTAGAGCAGCGGAGATTAAAGACTCATTTACATGTGAAAGAGGAGAGTGGTTAGAGAGAGAGAACGCGGGCGAGAGACTACTACGTACTGCACCGTACTCACTTGAGAGTGTACGAGAGAAGAGGGTCAGATAGGGCACAGGCAAATGTTTGCAGACGCTTCAGCCAAAGTTTTTGCATTTCATATCTGTGTTTGTTACCAACATGTTTTGTTCTAATGATCCTTTGTGTTTTTGATGCTCTGTCTGAGTTTTAGTGCAATTGGAAACATAAGTGTACTGTGTGTGTTTAGATGTATGATGTACATGAACTGTATTTATGCAAAGTTATTACATAAATCCCTTCCTTTGCACATAATATTATATAACTTCTAGAGTAGCTGTGCGTACGTGTGTTTAGTGTCTGTGTGAGACAGCTGGAGGTTTGCATACTGCATGTAGGCCAACATCTGGCATCCTGTCACACCTCTTTCTCAAAAAAAAAAAAAAAGAGAACGCGAAATAGAGAAGGAAATTACTAAATGCAATTTAAAAGCAAGAACTTTGCAATTAGTTTTGGGAAAAAAATGACTGTGAGAGGAAATGAAGTGCTGTACTATGTTGTCACAGTGCAGCTTGTTGTTGAGGGGATCTGCGAGGTGGACTTAATGCCTTTAAGCATGTAATTACCGAGTCTGTTCATGGGAGGCATGAGTCACCTCTTTCTCTCATTCTCTATTTAATGTTCATCATGAACCAAAGCAGGAAAGGCAAAGCAGAGCATTCTGTTTCAGTCTGAGTCACGGCACAGAGGAGGGTTTGACCAAAACAAGCTACGAGATCAGCTCACCTCTCTGTAAACTCACAGCGCGCCATATGACAAAACAAGCCGACACATTCACAACTCTTCAATCAGATGACAAAGTCTGCTTTTCCTCCAATTGAATATATTCCAAGAAAGCAACAATACAGACAATCCCAACACATTCTCAGTCCACATGCAGAGTCTATGAAAATCACAATAACCTTTCCCAATAGAGAATCTGCTAGCCATTTTTCAGATTCTTAATAAGCCAAGTCTGTGTGTGCTACAGGCAGCAACAGCAAGAAGAAGCTCTCCTCTATGAATATTAATGTGTAGTACGGGGGAGGTTGAGGGGCAGGGAGGGTGGGGAACCAAAGCCTCCTCCAAATCCTTCGCAGATAAACTGAGAGGGGAAGAGAGATGATTACACGCATGGTTTTTCACAGGGCTCCCCCAAATCTCATTTTCTGTAGTGCATTTTAATGGGATCCTCACACACACCTCAGCCGGCTAAGTCTGCGGATGCTGCCGTTAAAGGCGGCTGATAAATTTCCAGCTCCTGTGAGTTTTTACATACGGCGCTGCGAGGGCGAGTGGCGGCGTGTTTTGTCACGGTTTTTATGCGAGCAAAAACTGGGCCTTGTCGACCTTTTGTCTTTGTAATGTGCCGTATGTATCACTGTCATTTAAATGCGGCCTCAGACAATGGAGGGCTGCGTGAGATGGATGAGATGAGGAGCTAAAATAGGAATCAAAGTCATTCTCAGCTGCAAGATGATGGAATAGGTCAGTACATATAGGCCCGGAGGGAAAAAGATTTGGACACATGTGTGACATGACAACACCAGGGACAAAATATTTATATGAAGAAGGATTGGTCACTCCTGATGATGCTGCAGAGTTTTTGCAGAATCGCCCTTTACTGTTGAAATTTTATCATATGCCATAATGTCCCATTTGGAAATCTAAGACTCGTGCATTGATCTCACTCCCCTCTCCGTCCAATTTATGTTTATAGCTGATCGCCATCACGGTGACCTGAGCACACACAGGGGACTGTTCAATTACACACAGTTTCTGCACGTGTCCATCAATAATCCAGCTGAAGCAATCATTCATGCAGCCATTTTAATCAATACCTTCAATAGAGCCAGTCAAACTCAGAGTCATGTGACCAGGGCTTCCCTTTAGTTTTATGACATGGTTACTCCATCCATTTTTACTATGTGGATTTTACCAGCTATTCAGGATCAATCTGTTGGTTAAACGGGCCATTCATTAGTCTTTATGGAGTGGGTGTACTCTCTGTTCACAAACATGAGAACTGAGCGCACTTTAGAAACAGAAGTTTACTGCAACATTGTTAAACTCCCTTTATTTGACATGCTGTTCTCGATTTATTGTAAAGAGGCATTCCCTTGATTATAAACGCACAAAGGTCAGTTACTATCACTGGAGGAAATCTGTGAAAACAGCTTAATACTGTCTCATGATGACAAAGTCTTAAATAGAGATTAAAGGCTTCTTTTGGTCTCTTTAATGGAGTAAAGCACCGTGTTGCATTTTGAAGAAAACACATCTGTGAGGCGAACTGGGAGAACAAGCACAGAGTGAAATATATATATATACACTGGCCATAGAGCAACTACATGCTTTCATGAGTTTTTCTCAAGGATTTTGGGTAAAAACAGTGCATTGCAATTGTCCATTTGTTTTCTAATGGTATAAAACATCCCATTTCTGTATTTGTTAATAGAATCATTATTCGTCCATACCAGTTTCTTAAAAAAAAAGGATTTATATAGATTCTCTAGAATTAATATAATCTTTGAGGGTGTTTTTCTGCTGTGATCTGGATAGAGAGAGACATGTGTTACTGGTGGGGTCAGTCATATGAAACTATGAACTTCTGCAGTTTTTCTGACCAGAGGCATTTGTCTTTTAAGGGATGAGTAAAAAAAAGTGAGCGGACATGTAGTGTATGTGGCTCTGAACAGCCTTGTTCTTCTCTTCAGCTATGTGTGTGTGCAGAGCGAGTATAAACAACACGATCTGGCATCATGGCACTAATATAAAAGAGCAGATGACAAGTGTCTGTGTTTGCACTCGTGTGATAACCAGAAAATGTGTGCTACTCGTGTGAATCTGCAAGGCTGACTGATGGAACAAGAGATTGAGCCAGTGCTAATGATGGCTTTTTGTTTTGAGATTTCATGGTTATGTTTCTGCAGCCGTGTTAACCATCCAGAGGCACGACCCCCCCCCCCCGCCTCCTGCTCTGTTCTTTCTTCTTTCATTTGTCTAATAAGCATTTTTCTCAACTCACTAATTGGCGTAGTTTCTCCAGCTTTCTGTGACTGAAAGTTTTTGACAGCAAAAGGCGTGCAGAGCCTCACTGAGCCCGCCCGACTGTGTGAGCAACTACGTGTGCCTGTATATGTGATAAGTCAGATTCAGCCAATTCAGAAGGAAGCAGGAAAGGTGTGAGCACAGCTGCTGCGCTCACTCACAAGCTCAAAAGTGTTAGATTAACATCACACATCCCAGCCCTCCTCTCCCATCCACCGCTCTGACAGGCCCAACCCAGGCAATACGGCATTGGCTGAAATGTGTATGTGTGTGTGTGTGTGTGTGTGTACTCCCTTGTATGTGCAAGAGAAAAGCACATGAAACTGTGATCTCTTCCATAATTCCCTTTAAGCCACAGTAGCTCTGTGTGTGAAGCCTTAGCCATTTATTTGTGTACTGTGTGAGCATGCATACAGAGTGTACTTTCTGCAAAGGTGTGAAGCACACCCCAAAATCTGTGGTTTGGAGTGACACAGTTCTGTCTATAAACTAACAATTAAGGTTTACAGCCATTGTACTGGTTGTGTGTACTGTTGTGTGTTTAGCTGTGAATATTGTTCGTTTGGGCATATGCTTCGATTTGGTTTATTTTCAGTTTTGTGTCCATTTGCAGAAATCTGTTTCCAGTGACGCAGATACATGAAAACATGAGCTTCATCAGGTTTGATTCAATCGTTTTCACACTAAGAAAATGTGATTCCGCTGACAGCTTGTTGGTCATCCTGTCTCCTCAGGCCGCACAAACACAAAAGAGGCTTTTTGAAACAGGCGCTAGCCACGACCCAAGGAGTTTGGCGAGAGCTTCACCCTGACGTGGGCTCTCCAACTCAGGCCATGAAGAAGACAACCTTCCCTTTGTGATGCTGTGAGCGTGGGTAAAACCGAACGGTCACGAACTGTTACTTCAGCTGTCAGCGTATCTGGATGTGAAGTGTCACTCGCTTATTTCCCACCCCTCGGTAGTCACATACTTTCATACCCAAAGGCTATCTCCTGCGGCGGTGGCGGGGATGATTAAACAGGATTTACTGTGGATCTTCAGCCCTCCCCTACTCCCCAAGCAAAGCCAGGTCTGCAGCACTTCAGAGCGGGGGTGACTCATTGAGGGATTGCCAGTTGTGTCAGAGATAAAGACAGTGAAGGAGGCTCTGACTGACAGAATGGAAAGTGTAAACACAAAGGACCTCCAGGCGTCTTGTCTTTTGACACAGGTCTCTTTACCCCCTGTGTTTTTTGCCTTAGCCTAGTGGTTGGATGAGATTCATTTACTTGTTTCCTTTGATTTCTCCTCTCTTGTCATCCTTGCAGTCTTTTCCTGCGAAACCCTCCACTCTGAAAGAAAGAAAAAAAACAGCATTCCTTTGTGTAACCAATCATGTTGTCTCTGCCCAGTAGGAAACTGCTGTCCAATCCATAAGTCATGATAACAACCGTCTTCCTCCTTCCCTCCTACACACGCCACACACACAGACACACACACACACACACTGTAACACATGCAGTGGAAAACCTCCTCCTCGCTCAGAGCATGATGTCAGACGTCTGCTGGCTGACAGGTCTTGCCATGGGAAAAACACACATAAGTGTTTGTAAGTGTGTGTGCACGCACCACAGGGACCTCGCAGGCACATCAGCACACTCATCCACATGCGCCACATGTGTTTAGGCATACTCCAGACACACAGATGTAAATGACTTGCACATACACCAAAGGAAGCCCTTTACGAGGAACAAAAAAAAAAAAAAAAGAAGATTCTACTGTAAAACATAGGAGTGGATTCATTGTGTCGTGATTTCAGTGACTGTAGCCAAACAGCTGACAAAGTGATCAAGAGAAATTCTGTATTCAATCGCACAAATGGCATGAATGATTAAATATTTAGTTCTATAATGCGGTTTAAAACCCCCATCTATTCCTTTTTGCCTGGACTCTAGTTTAATTTTGTCTCCCATCCTTTAGGCTGCTCTATGAAATGCCCAGTCTCCCCATATGGCCTGTGTATTGATTTGCCATTATGTTGTATGGGGGAGAAAATCCATGACTCTCCTTTTAAATAACCATCACATGAAGACAAGAGAGATATATCATGGAGAAACCATATCGAATTGGAACACATGGGATGCCCAGTGTAAGCAAGGCAATCTTCTCTGTGTGTCTTACGTCTGACAAAGACGAAGCTCGTGAATTATCTTAAGCTGTGCTGAATCAGGCTTTCCTGGAGACCCTGATTGTCTGTATTGTTGTGAGGGATTCCTCTTCACATAGCGGAATGTATTCATATCACTATTCAGAATGCATAGTTTGGGTATTGAAGTCTTCTGGTTTACAGCGAGAAGGAGCTAAGCTCAAATACATGGACATTCTGGACCTCTGAGAAGAGTTGTTTAATAATGACTTTTAACTTCATAAACTTTCTTAAGTTTCCAACTGCTTATTTTATTGTCTTTTATTATGGATTGTACTTATTGCAACAATACCCACTGCCCAAAATGTTTACTGTACCCCATTAAGTTTTAATTGATTCTGAAATATCTTAAAACCCTGTGTCTGCACTGAACAATTCACCAAATTGAGCTTGTTTTCTATTTGTCTTCCAAAACCAAGGAGAAAGCAGCATTTTATTACAGAAAATTGTGCATTTTCAAGCTTCATTAAGGACCCCAAAGACCTAAACGGCTGCTGTCGACCAAAAACATCTACTCTTCTAAGATTTTTGAATAATTATTGAATTACGTCTCCAAAAAATAATAACAATTCTGGTGAAGTGCCGTTTTTGGGGGTTGTCAGCAGCATCAAATCAGTTTTATTTAGACATTCAGAGGCTCCATAGTGAACATAGAAACGTCATTATTTTCTGCAACACTGAGTCAACAATAAAGCCCACGTAGTCACAAATGACTGTGGTTGTAAACACTTGATTTTATGTTCAGTTAATGACATTTTCTGTTGGAAAAGTAAGATTTTCTACAGTTTTCTCTGTTTTGATATAATAACCTTTTAATTTACTCTGAGCATCCACATGATCAGTAAATTAAATACAGGACAACACCTGCTCTTTGCTGAAAAATTCTAAATACAGATGATAATGTTATAATAAATGAAGTTAAATCACTTAAGAATTCATTAGGAAGTTGCCACAAAAATAGTTCTCTCTCCCAACACTCTTTAAGGGTTAAACAAATGATCTGTTTTTTAGGACAAACTAAAAAAAGAACTCCTTAATTTGATATTCCGGTAGAAAAATTGCCAAAACTCTAATATTTTTCACCTGTTCCACCTGACAAGAGTTCATGCACTGTGTCTGCATATATTAATACTGAAATGTGTGAGATCCTGGTGATGATTAATTTACACTTGCTGCACACTTCCCTGTGTTTAAACACACCGAATATCTTGTTTGAACTGCAGTGCATTAAAACTAATGCCTTTAGAACACACGTGGTGCTGTGACAACAGGACCTCAGCAAACAGCAGAGAGGGACAATACAGGACATGCAGCAGACAAAAGGCTGTCTGCGCTGTTGTGTTCAGGAAGAGGCCTGCTTCGCTCTGATGTGGTGAACTGCAGTACCTGTGACACACACTGAGTTCCTGTGTTGAGTGTATGATGTCTGGTGCACACGTTCAAGAGTGGCAGGGTGATGAGTGACAAAGGCACATGCTGCCAGCCCTGCCTATATGAGTCCTGACAGGCTTGCCGTGGGCCATCAGTGTGGGAGTGAGAGGTGATTATACAGTCATGCATTGCTGTTGTGCTCACAAGGACAGAAAAGAATACTCTGTGGGGACTACATTTTCAGAAAAGTTGTCTATCATGGGGAATACTTTTATGCAAATAATAATAATAAGTGCATAGAAAATGGGTAAATGTTTAGTCGGTAGGAAAAACATAATAACAACAGATAATATGAATCTTCCATGTATTTATTGCTGCAGATTAAAAACTGCTGTATATGGTGGTTCAATAATAAGTCAATGGTAAAAAAAAAAAAAGGTGGGGGGGGGGGGAAGCAGGCGCTCCATATACTGAAGCCTTATTATCTCCCCAAATATAATACGAATCTCAAATCCCTGTTTTGTTGTAAAGAAAGCACGCTTTATCTCACAGCTCCTCCTCAGAAGCTCTCTATACAGCCAATCAAAGCCCAAAGTGAATTATGGGAAAAAAATCAGAGGAATGAAAGCGGTGGCTGAATTTCCATATAGATAGACGGGCACATTAAACTTGTCTATCTCCGAGCTCTCTGTCCACTCTTCCTCTTATTACATTTTGATGGGGAGAAGACCGGTTCATCTACATCATCATCTTACAACACCCCCCTCCTCTCCCAAACACCGCCACCATCAGCTCCTCCATCCATCGCCACCCC
>JAPQRQ010000027.1:20823361-20838616 GCA_037367365.1 Apogon talboti
AATAATAATAATAATAATAATAATAATAATAATAATAACAATAACAATAATAATAATAATAATAATAATAATAATAAATTATTTTCTTTTTTAATAACTCAGAAAAACAGCAGCAACAAACAGCTTCTCCTGGCTATGTCTCTAAACGAAGGAAAAAAAATATTTAATTAAACCTGTGAAAGAAAATGAAACGACTGAGGTTGTCTGTATTTGTTTTTCTCTTTTTTTCCTTTATTTTTTTTATTAATCTATGTATTTGTTGAGGCTTATCGTAACATTTTTTGTCAGAAAAAGTGGGACGTTTTACGCAAAAAAAGCTCCCTGTTCTGTTGTGTCCACAAGGTCTCATTTTTTTTCTTCTTATTTCCTTTCCTCTCATATTCATCAAAACTATCGCAGTTGTCGAATTAAGTGTGGTTGCATGGACATGACATGAAAGCGTTTGTTCTGATTTATGGGTCGCATATTCTTAAGGGTTACAAACGCCGTTTTCATCACTTTATTAATCATGCGTCTAAAGTCCATCCACCTCCATTCAATAATTACATCCAGTCTCAGCCTTTTCTGTAGTGAAAATGTGAAAGCAATAAAAAGGAACTGACATGACATTCAAATTAAAGTCTTTCAGTTTTCATGGTGTTCGGTTACAAATGCTTGATTTGAGGAGTTCAATTAAGCCCATAGAGATGTACTGATAGACACGACATACACATAAAATCTGACTTTAACTCAAATACGCATTAGGACATTTACGCACGGTGCACACTTTTATATTTAGCAATGATAACACAAAACGAAAATAATTTTAATACAATGTTAATATACTATAAAAGCTCCAATAACCAATCACGAAGCTGCAGATGAATAAAAATGAGTGAAGGCCAGTGGCAGGCCAGATATGTCAACATTTTACTGTCACACATCAAGACGCATGAAAATATTTCTGTTCTAATGTTAAAATATTCCTGCAAATACCTCTGTTTTTGAAGAAAATGATTATTGCTTTTGGTGAATTTTATGCTGTCGCATATAAATTCATATTTTTGTGACTGGAGGGATGAAACCCATTCTAAACGCATTCATTTTAATAATTACCAGTCTAAGAATCTGGGTAAATGATGGTCATAAATTAAAGTGTGATATCTGCGGGGCTCCGTGCGGCGCCTCGGGGACCCTCCGGGGCCCTTGACCCGCTCTGGGAGCCTGTGACTCTGCTTGTTCCACTGTGCCAGACATTCCTGTACAGCAGCCAGAACAGCGGGACTCCTCCCCTTCACTCACAAACCCGGAGCACGTAGCAACAACTGAGCCAATGTGCTCCGCCGCGATCCGTCCTACTGACTGCGGTGCCTGGCAACAGAAAAAGACGTGATGACGTCCTCTCCAGATTGCGTATTATGGGATGTGCGGAATTAAACAACCCCGAAGAGGACACGGGGAAGCTTAAAAAATAATAGACAGACTGAAACGGGGCGCATGGTGGATCATGGAGCTCTCGGCTGTCGGTGAGAGCGTCTTCGCAGCCGAGTCCATCATTAAACGGAGGATCAGACGGGTACTGGCTGCTTTTGAACCCACAAGGCTGTGTCTCTACACCTATTACGCAATTGGTTTGTTTGTGCACCGCCGACAGGCAAACCTCTGATAACCTGAATGTGTTACGGATCTGTTTTGCAGGGTCGCTGGGAATATCTCGTGAAATGGAAGGGCTGGTCTCAGAAGTGAGTATAATAGCCGAGGCTGTGAAGGACAGCGCTCCATCCTGGCCGCTTTTACAACTGCACCACCTCTGAGTCTGTCGTTCTTACGCTTGTAGATGTTTTTATCCATATCGCGCACTGTTGACCAATTTACGCGCGTCTGGTCGCTTGTGCGCACCAAGACGCGGGCTGAAAATGTCTGAAAATGGGCCCGCTGGGATGTCTTCAAGTCCACACTAGCCTTAGCAATGGCTGGGGTTCACCATGCGTCACTGTCCGCTACGTAGTCTGGAAATGCAGCGCGCCTAGCAAGACTGCTTTGATAAAAAGTATTATAACACGTGTTTGGAGGTGTTGGCATTTGATCCGCTCCCATTGTGATCCCAAACACTTTTGTCTCTTTGTTATTTTGACATAGGTACAGCACTTGGGAGCCGGAGGAAAACATTCTGGATGCACGTCTCTTCGCTGCCTTCGAGGAGAGGTGAGGTTTTGACAGCGCAGCAGTAGGCCTCTGCACAAACCAAATGGCACCGCGCAATCTGCCGTACGAAAATATCCGCCTAAATGTCCGCCTAAATAAGCCTACAGTTGGGTCTGCGAGTCTCATTTTTCTTAACGGAAGCTATATGTATCGGTTATGGAGAGATGAATCAATTTTCAGTTTAGTTTCAAGGTGCGATGTCATTTCCTATGAAAAGTTCATATCTGATTTATTCTCTGTGGTTTTTCATTTTCATGCAGCTCTATTGAAATAAAAACGGTCCCGACACCCGAACAAATGTCACTTTAGTCACAGTTTGGTCTTAAAGCGATCAGATGTATTTCACGATTAAATCAGACTGAACGATTAAACAGTAAATTCTACATATACTGTGGTAATTCCTTTAATTGTTTTCATCCATTAGGGAGCGAGAAAGGGAGCTGTTTGGCCCAAAAAAGAGGGGACCCAAGCCAGAAACTTTTCTCCTGAAGGTAGGTCAGGTACCTCATTTCACCCTCTCCTGACACGTGTGTGGAGCAGATGACGAGTCATTTCCACAGTTTGACAACCGCTTTCTTGCTGATTCTGAAACTGTCAATTGCGTCAAACAGAAACTGCTGGAATGGCGATGCAACATACAATTTTTCTCTCTTTATTGACTTGCATTTCTTCACCAAAACAAAACGGATTTCAGACCAGTCTCTTTACATGCGTCATTTAAACCTTTACATTCCCTTAAGAGAGTTTAACATTTAATCTCTATGAAGCTGCTTCACATAAACATTATTTGCTCTGTCCTCAGGCCAAAGCCAAAGCCAAAGAAAAGACGTATGAATTTAGAAGAGAGCCTCCCAGGGGGATCCAGGTTTCCTATCCTATCCCGGAGCCTATGATAACACCGAGGGCCCGGGAGGGTTTACGCACCGTGGTTCCCACAATTTTCCCACCGAGCGCGGTCAACCGAGGAGAAAGTGTCCACGTGCGACCACCAGAGCCTGAGAGGAGGCCGAGGCCGTCTCCACTAGTTTCTCTGGTGGACCAAGAACCCGTCCGTTTACCCAAAAAGAGAGGGCGCAAACCGAAGCTGCATTTACATTGTGTTGAAGACCATGGGGGCAGTTCAGCGGAGCCTGACAGCAAACGCAGCAGGTTACTGGAAGAGTCACATGACCTGTCCACAATGCCCCGACGCATGCACCACCACGGGGAGACGTCAGAGCACAGCCTCATCCAGCTGACGAGGAGATTCCAGGAGGAAACCACCATAACGCCCAAATCCAGCAGCGAGCTCAGACATATGGGGGCCTCGGGCCTGTCTTACACATGCTCACTCAGCTCTGATGCGCGTAAAGGCGAGCGTGGGAAACACAGGACTATCTGCATGAGCAGGATGTCGATTCCACAGTCCAGCAAGATGAAGCATCCCTGTGAACACCGCGGCCATCAGGGCCATCAGTGCTGTCTCCAACGGGAACAACCAGACATCATCCCCAGATTCTCCGACTCTGTCATGGATTCATCCACGCTACCGTCCACGTCCTGGAAACCCGCTTTCACCAACCTGGACACTGTGACCGTGACCGATGTGACCATGAACTTCTTGACAGTCACCATCAGAGAGAGCAACACGGACAAAGGCTTTTTCAGAGATAAAAGATGAGTATGCGCTTTGGTGCAGCAGGAGAGCCTCATGTATGCCTAAATAATTCTTTAACATGCTACTAACAAGCCTACTGTAATACTATATTTTTTCAGTGTAACTTTCATCTTTGTACATACAAATATTTAATACGCTGCTAAAAAAAATATTAAACCTAAACTGTAAAATGAGAGTTTTTGTTGCATTTTTTTGTACCCTCTATCTGCTGTCGTCTTAACCCATCCTCGAACTTCCAACTATTCATACAGCTTTATATTTTGTGGTAGAAACAACCTTACAGATCTGACCGTATGGCCTTTGGGGAATATTTTCATTTTGTAGGTTTCCTAAAATGCCTTCACGTCTTGCATGCACACCATGTTTTTCTATCTAAAGGAGGATTCTAGGAAGACTAACACAGCTAATGGAGATCCTTACAAATAAATAAAACGTGACAGAGATACTAAACAGGACTAATAACAATTGTTAGGTGAATATGTACATTTAATTTGGATTACTGTGGTTAAAGGAATAATCATTTTGTACATGATTTCTTCTTTAATTCAGTCATTTCTTTTAAGGATTTTGTCTTCCCCAAAAAGTGCAAAAGTTAAATGATGATCTAAGTTAAAAGGTATAATAATTATAATTTAAAAATATATGTTTGTAGTAGGAAAAAAACAATTTGTGTTGGTGATTCTTTAGAGCATGAGCTGCTGCTGATGGTAATAACTCAACTAATGTCTAATATATTTACAGATGATTTATTTAAAGGTGATTTTAAAAATATATTATAGCACCATCATACGGGGCAAAATAACAGTTTAATAATAATTTAATCCTGTCCAGTCCCGATTAAAAATGAACTGTCAAAGCAAGCGTTTGCTCCAAAGATTTTAGGACTACCCATGCAACTACAGACAAACAAATGGTAAAATAATTATGTGACTTGATTAAAAAATGCGCATGCGTTCTGCAATAGCATTTTTGTCTTCTGAGTTGCACATCGTCTCACCTTTACTTGTCTAAAAGGAAACAGTTTCTGTGATCCCCAAAGGTTTACTTCACAAATCCAAGGCCTGTTCTCGAGATTAAAAGTGATCAGATTAATTTGTTTTAACACATTCGACCTTTTAGTTTCCAAACTGTGGAACGTTACCTGTTGAGAGTGTGCAGGTGGTACAACTGGTGAACCTGTTCAGATGGATTAAAACCGTAAACAGTGGTTGTTTAATTTTCCACGTCACTATATCATGAAGGTCAAAATACAGACGAAAAATATTCCCAAAGTGAAGTGAGGCCTTGGAGCTGACAGGGTTCCACAGTGGAAACCCCTCTGGCGTTTTGTTGTGAGTTTATTCACCAGGCTGTAAATAATCGTAATACATTGATAAAGAGGTCACTGATCCGTCTGACTTGTATGTAGGACACAGAGACGCACGGATGACGCACAGCGTGACCCACGTGTCCGCTTAGATCTGCGGGCCAATTTCGGCAAAAACCGTCCAATATAATGTTTGATTTAATAAACGAAAGCGTGCGAGCCATCACCTTCATTATCAGGCCTTTTAGGAGGCCGCTCCTCTCACAGACAAAGCCTCCATTCTTTGGATTTTCCTTTGTCTGTCACGGACACTAGACCCTGACCGTCCGGTTCAGTCCACTTCTGAGAACCGGCCCAGTTTGGTGTGCAGTTCATGAGGTCAGATCTGTTAACTCCATATCATGTTGGGAATTCATTAACTTGGATCACGTGATTTGATAGGTAGAAAAGCGAATCCAAACGACCAAATTCTAGAAAATTGTACTAAATAATAATGAAGAAAAATGTCTAAAAATATCCATCATGTCGGTATAGTCTACTAGAATCTGCCCCCCCTCAGGTGTGGATATGAGCGGTGACAGCAGAGATTAGAAGACCTTCTTCCATATTCAGGCTTTAGTGACTCCACGGCCCTAAAGCGCAGCACAGGCTTTTCTTGCAGCTGAGACAACATCTGGCCAAATTCTCCATATGAGTGTAATTTACTCAACGACAAACCCATCGAAAACCCCAGCTCTTTGAAGTGATGCAGCCTCAGGCCCTGTTGGCCGTCCGCACACCCTCAGAGCAGCCTGCAGCTCTGACACTGGCCTCCCCGTGGTTACGGTCCACTCCACAGAGTTTACCTCCACAAGATGTCGCCACCAGCGAGACTTTGACACGCTGCCAAATTTAGTTTGTTTCGTGCAGGTTCAGGCGGAGGGAACCTACTCACCCCTGGCGGATTAATTATTGTTGAAAGCCGGGTAAGGATTCCAGTTTGTGCGTGTGCGTATAGTATGAGCGGCTGTTGAGTTACTGTGGATTCCTGCTGTGGGAGTCTGTGGGTCAGGGGTGGGGAGTCTCCAGTGGATGTTGCCCTTCCAGATGTGAGAGGTGCATTACATCGACCTGCCACTAGAGGAAGCTCAAGCACAAAAACTCACATTTGACCCCAAGAATTAAATCACATTCTTGTTTTGTGCGTTCTTTCTTCTTCATCTTCATTTTCTTCATCTTCATCATTTCTCATCAGATTTATTATAGAGGAATAGGATGAGGTGAAAGTTCATTAATAAAAGCTTTAAAAAATATATTATTTCTATTTATTTATACCCAGATTTATATAAACTGGGACAACAATAAGCATCAACCACAATAAAAAGAACCATTACAGCCACAGTAGCAGTAAACTGGAGTAAAATTGACATTAGTCAGTAGAAACCTCTTAAAAGTGAGGGAGTGACCGTGCAGAAAGGCCCACTGATGTTAACAGATGGCTGGAACCGTATGGCTTTCATACGGATCGCCTCTTTAGAGACCAAAAACAAAGAGCTGCAGAGGCCAGCAGACCCCAACAACTGGACCAGCCCTAATTAGAGAATGCGGAGGAGAGTGTGTGTGTGTGTGTGTGGAGAGAGAGAGAGAGAGAGAGAGAGAGAGAGAGAGAGAGAGAGAGTACAAGTGAAGCATCACAGACCGTCGTCCTGAATCTGGCTGCGGAACACTCACTCACCTCTGAAAAGCCTCATTTACTAACAGAGTTTCTCGCCATGCGCCGTCACCAAGTCCATTCTGCGTCTCTGTCCTTCTGTGTGTGAGATGTTGTTAAATGTGATTCTTATTCTCACGTCTTTGGCCCTTCATTTGCGGCTCTGCGCGGCTGATCTGTGCAACTGGACTGGAAGGTGAGGATCTGAGAGGGAAACTTAATTCTGCTTTATTTGACATAAAGCTTCTGCACATTTCATTTTTGTTGTCCACTTTTGCAGCGGTTTTGCAGCAGGCATGGACACCAAGATCGTGCTGCAGGTGCGGCTGCGCTGCACGGAGGGCTCGGTGAGGTGGGTGTACCCGGGCCAGGCTCTCAGAGTGGTCCTGGAGCCCAACCTGTCTTACGCACGGCGCACCACCGTCTGCATCAAACCGTTTCCCTCGTTCCGTGGAGCCAACGTGTTTATTGAACGGTCGGGCCGGTTGGAGTTACTGGTGACGGAGCAGGGAGGAAGGCCGGAGCAGGTCTTCTGTTTCCGCGCACATGGAGCGCACAGGCCGGTTCTGTACCTCCAGGCCAACCTGCAGAGTGAGGAACCCTGGAGCAGACGCACTGTTGGATTCAGATATGAACTGCTGGGCAACAGGACCAGTGGACACCAGAGTGAGTAGATGCAAAATGTGTCACCTCATTTTCATCTTTTACAGCTTTAAATTATAAGTCACTAATTTAAAACTTTTGTAGTAGTTTCCAAATTATTTTTTTTTCTCTATATTTAACCATTTTTAAGTGATTTATCACCATTTGTTATTATATTAACCTCTACATTTTTTGATTGTTTTCTGTGAACATCAGGTATTATCCCATATTTAATTTACTGATCATGTAGATATGCAAAACAGCTCAGATTAAAGTTGAGGGTTATTATATCAGAAACTGTGAAAACTGAAAATAGTGACTTTTTTAGCAAACATATGAAGAACTGAACATAAACCAAGTGTTTCCATCTACTGTTATTGATCCGACTCCATGGATTTTACTGGTTAGTCAGTGTTGTAGAAGATGACAGTGTTTCTATGTTCACTACGGAGCCTCTGAACGTTCAAATGGGTCATATCTGATGACCATGAAAAGATGACAAACTGCATTTTACACCAATTATTGATAGGATTAGTGGATCAACAGGGATTCAACATTTTAGATCAGTAGATGGTTTTGGCCACTGTTGGCGGCTTGGGTCTTTATGGGTTATGGACAAATTCTCATAACCACTACCATTTAGGAAAGATCTTCAAATAAGGCATTCATAGTATGCACATCATCATAAAACGAAGCCCTAGTTTTTATTTAATTAGAGATCCATCCTGCAGACTGAAGCATGCAGCTGCTGGTCACTTGTGTTTTGTCTGGCTGTCTGGTTTCCATCGCCGGACAAAGCAATGAGGGCTGAGCAGACCACAGGGCGGCTCAGGGGCACCAGGCCAACAAGACTGAATTGAGACTGCAAATACCTCGCAGATTCCACAAATGCCATATCATTGTGCATGAGTGTTTATTAGCATTTATCCATGTGTGCGGGCCTGGCTCTATGTGGTGATGTCATTCTCTGTGTTTCATAGACAGCTGCTGGTTTTGTCTGGTCTATATTGCCAGTCTGCTCTAGTGTTTGACTCCTGGAGGCTCCTGCATTGGCATCGGGTCATTCAATTAGGGAGATACAATAGGAGTCAAACACGGGGTCAAGACTGTCCTGGTTTTGATCTGGAGGCGGTGTAGAGGCACTTAAAGGAGCTCAAACAGAGGCAGCATTCCTGTGACTTAGCCCTGGTTTCTTCGCTGTGTGATGTAGGGAGATGAATGGAGCTGGAATGAGGGAGATTTTAGGTCGGAGAAGTGGTAGAGTGGAGAGTGACACCCATTTATCAATCATTGTCAGTTCAGATGAAGCAGGGGTGTCCAGCATAAGGCCCGTGGGCCAAAACTGGCCCGCCAAAGGATCCAATCCAGCCTGTTGGGATGAATTTATGAAATGCAAAAATTACAAAAACCAATCATTTTAGTTCAGGGGCCACATACAGCCCTGTTTTGGTCTCAAGTGGGTTTGACTAGCAAAATACTATCACAATAACCTATAAATAATGAAACTCCAAAGTTTTCTCTTTATTTTAGTGTAAAAAAAATTTAATTGTATGAAAATGTGTGCATTTACAAACTATCCATTCACAAAAAATGTGAATAACTTAAACAAATATGAAAAACCTGAAATGTCTTAAGAGAAGTAAGTGCAATTTTAACAATTTTATGCCTTTTACTAAATGTTTTGTGCATTTATAGATCCACTGTGACCTATAAGTTATTATGCACATGTATAAATGGTAAATGGAGGCATAATATTGTTAAAATTGCATTTATTTGTCTTAAGAAATGTCAGGTTGTTCATGGTTGTTCATGTTATTCACATTTTTAAAAGGATAGTTTGTAGATGTACACATTTTCATAATGTAATTTTACTTTTTCCACATTATTTCACTGGTTTGACCCACTTGAGATTATATTGGGCTGTATGTGGTAACTGAACTACAGTGAGTTTGACATCCCTGAGAAAAAGCATTGATACTGAGTGCTGACTGGCATACATAAGTCAGAAAAGGTATTTACTCGCATTATTTTTCTTCACAGCTTCCTGTCGGCCCTGCAATGACACAGAGCTCCTCATGGCCATCTGCAACAGTGATTTTGGTGGGTACTTGATCTGAGATCTGTAAATACACCAATATAAAGATATGTAAAATTTTACTAAAACATATGACCTCTTCTTAGACTCTAAAAATAAAAAAAAGGAGTAAAAAAAAAAAAGATTCTTCTTCTCTAAAGGATGCACAACTGTGTTATATTAAATATCTGGATACAAATGAGTATAAAACATTGTTCGGACAAAAAGATGCATTATGTGTTTTAGATTTTTGTTGATTTTGAAGTTTCCGGTCTGTTTTTAATGATGTGACATATGCCTTTAAAGCATCAGTGCTTTTGGCTGTGCAGTGAACAGACAGATGCAGAAGAGGAGGAATATCGAAAACAGAACCACAGACTGAGCAGGAGTTCTATGCTTTTGTCTAAGAAAATGGACATATTTTATTAAGGATAACAGAGTGTGCAGAGGAGGGGAAAATGTAAAAAATGTGGGGAAAAAAAGGTACAAATGAAAAAGGAAAGAGGACAAATAAATGAAAAAAGTCCAATCCTCTTTTCATTTTCTATGAAAGGAAGCAAGCAAGCTTCATTTTTAATTTCAACTTTTGTATTAAGTCTAATGAGAATAATTACAAGACCTGTGAAAGACGTACAATAGCAATACATGGATATAATCACAGACATACACATTATAAATCACACTACAGACAGTCAGAGAAAACATGTCCACTCACATGATTTCAGAAAAATTACAACTGAGCAAATGGATCAGTCAGTCCAACTACAATAGTTTCCCTATTTTTATATTGATTTTTAAAAAGTCTTGGGACCTAGTACAATGCATACTTGATCCATATTTCCAAACATACAAGATTATCAACTTATTTTTTTTTCTTAAGTTTATGTACACTCATGGCCAAAAGTTTTGGGAATGACACAAATGGATTGTTTGCTTAAATGTAATTTATTTGTCACTAAATTTATCTGAAACCTACTGTATATAATGCTCCTAATTGTTCTTCAGTGTACCCCAGAAACCCCCAAATTGTGGTTAATTCAGGATCAAACTTGTGCTGGTGTCTATTTTCTAAATGTAGTGTTTAAACATGACTGTTTTTGTATTGTGTTAGCCTCAGTTTCATTTAGCCCCATGCTACTTTGCTTTATTCAGTTTATTTTCTCTGACTTCAGTGTTTTAATTTGTCTCATTGTAATTATTATTCATTATAAACACTGTGACACATTGATTTCCATGTACTGCTTCTATTCCTATCATACATACACTCATGGCCAAAAGTTTTGGGAATGACATAAGTTTTGTTTTTGAAAAATTTGCTGCCAATGTTGCGCAACCCCTCCAAAAAAATGTTTCTGGGGTACACTGAAGAACAATTAGGAGCATTATATGGGTTTCAGATAAATTTAGTGACAAATAAATTACATTTAAGCAAACAATCCATTTGTGTCATTCCCAAAACTTTTGGCCATGAGTGTACATAATCAGATTTCTCATAATGGTCTGATATGAGTGTTTTCTTTTCTTGGGTGAAAACACACTAACAGCTCCTTCTCCTCTTTCTTCTCGTAGTGATTCGAGGCATCATCAGGAATGTGTCCCATGACTTTGTGAGACAGACGTCACTAGTGGAGGTGTCCGTGGGCCGGTTGTACTGGCAGCGTAGTGGGGTGTTTGAGCCAAGAGCTGCCGCCTCAGCTTCATCTCAGTCGTGGCGTGGACACATCCACACACTCCTCCAGTGTCATGTAAAGCCTGGGGATGGAGAGTTTCTTTTTACAGGGTCGGAGCATTTCGGGGAAGCTTGGTTAGGGTGTGCCCCGCGATTCAAAGACTTCCTGTCAGTGTACCAGGCGGCCTGGGCGGCACGCCGGAATTCCTGTGACTTCCCTTTAGACTGAGGAACGGCACAGCAGTACTTGTGGCCTTAATCTGAACCCGAAACTCTCTATCCACAGGCATCCTCACCTCTGTGGGATCCCTTTAATGTTGTCATGGCAAAGCAACCACGCCATCAAGGTGGCGTCCAGCATCACCAGCAGGGACAAAGCTTTTGAATTGCTGCTGAAAAACACATTTGGAGGAGCAAACAGCGGGGCCTCCTGCTCTGGTGCCTCCCGAGGCTCACAGAGGGCCAGCTTTTGTTTCTCTCCCGTCGCTGCCCTCGGTCCTGGGAGACTAAGAAGGGGTTGGGTTGCTGCTCTCTCTTTGTGCTTCTCCCCACATCGACTGTTGTTCACTTTGCTGCCTCTGTGTGACAATTGCCCTCTGAACTGAGGCGGGAGGGAGGACTGAAACACGACCATTTGTAAACGCCACTGAAGTTAGCTGTATCTTAAATCATCTGTTAAATGTAGCGTGTTTTCTATTTATGTGTGTCGTAAACTACGCATAACCTTTCATTTCCAGGATTATAGTGCCTGTAATGCAAAGTTTTTCTTGTCTTGAATTCACTGAGGGACCATTAACATTGTAAAGGCATTTATTCCAAAGATGTTCAGTGGTACTCTTTATTTCTTGAAGGAGTAGATTTTTTTTTATTGATTCCTCTGTGTTAGTTTTTCATGGTTCAAGGTTCAATTAGTTTGTCTACAACAAACCAACATCTTTGTCTTTTTATTTTATACTGTGTGAAATATGAATGCAAACTGAAGACATTAAAGAGCTTATGTTTGACTGCCCTATAATAAAGACACATGTAAATATGTGACCTGTACTGTGTGTCAAAATCATTTTAGACAAATGTATAATTCCTAATAGACTTATTTTCGCAGTGCAATAAAAGTGTAATTCAGTTCAGCTCTTTTTTTTATTCTACCACTGAATCTCATTGTTACGGTTGACTTATCTGTGATGTGAACAGAGCTCATTAACACTGCATAAAAATTTAAATTTCATGAGGTGCTCCAGTTCACAAAAACCACCAGTCCCTTCTTGCCATTGGTGGCTTAATACCTTAAATGAACTTGTGCCCCCATTTCCCACCATATACTGCAGAATGGGATTTAGAGTGAAGTGTCCTACAAGCTTATTTTGGCCCTTTCCCTTCTGCAGCCCATCTTTCCCCCTGTAATCAGATTCTTATGATAATAGGATAGCCCTACCATAAAATGAAATACAAAATCTCCTTAGATGGCCAAAGCTCCCAGCAGACTTCTTTTGAATTGTGAGGCATCACGGCTCAAGAAGACGAATGGACAGATGTGAGGCCCCAAAGCTCGGGGCTCCTCCCCTCGGCCCCTCCCAGCAGAAGAAAACAATTAATTGACTTTTAAAGCTATTGCTTTTTTTTCAGCATTTTCCACACTTCTCCTTGGCTGAGCAGGGCTCACAAATTGGTGTGTTGAACTTTTTATGAGGACTAAATAGCTGCCAATGAAAGTGTAAATGACTGTGTGGTGAATGGGGCCCGCACAATGGCCCTGCACTGACAAGGGCTCCAGCAGACATAATGACCATTGTCACAGCTGCTGTCATCGCGAAACCATCAGGGCTCATGAATCCGAGAAACCTGAGCAGGACTCAGCCCTGTGTCTTTTTGTCATTCTGCCCATACTCTCATTTCTTTATTTCTTCTCCGTATCATTTTACATATTCATTATTAAGTTTACCTCAGTATTTTTCGCCTGCAAAATTGCAATCCTTCATCTATTTAATCACATAACAATACAGATCAGTTTCTACTGGTGGAATATTATTAGCACAGATAATCAAGTTCTTTTGTGTGAGAAACTGTTACTGTTCAACAGTATTTCTATGTTGTGCTTAATACTTAACTCCATCTCAGAGAGGCAAGTGTCTGACTCCATTTATTACAAGTATCTTTAGTGACTTTTAAATTCATAGGATCATCAATATAAGCCAAAACTCAATGCATTATGTTGTGTTAATTTAATTCAAGCTGCAACATTAAAGATGAACAATTTAGTGTGTTACTAATTCTAATATTCTGAAACAGGCCATTCTGCATTTAATAAGGATACTGCGGACACCTTAAATATATTTTGATGCTAATACTTCTTTCGCTTATTGTAATTTATTTTTTTTTCAAGTAAAAGAACTGTGTGCTTCCACTGAGTAGCTGGTTGTAAGAAAACACATGTAGTTTGGGCTTATACTAAAGTATGACATGTAATAATAACCTTTAAAAATCTTGGTGTTGAATGTTGCCTGAAAATCAGCCCTAATCTGCAGTCTCCTCCTTCTGAATTATCCCAGGAGGGGCTCCATGTCAAATGTCCAGCCAGCATCTATCCCCTCTCTGCTGGCTTTTGAGACCACACAGTTCTCATGTGTGGGAATTCCAGCCGGTCCTCATGGGGGACGAGCCCAGGAGGGCCAAGCCTGAAGCTGCTGGATCCTGCACCGGCAGGAGTCCGTCCAGTCTGGGGGGTAATTGGTTTATCCCACCGCCCGGCCCGCTTTCCCATGTGGGCCACTGCTGTGGGGAGGCCCAGGGGTACAATATGGAAACAGCATGATACCCTCCAGTGCTGAACAGGCTTTCAGTGGTCCTGTTCTAAAGCCCGGGGACAGGGAACCTGGAACACAAAGCTGGAGAGGAGATGCCGGTTTCACTTTGAAAAGATTGCTTTTAATGTTAGGCAGCATCTGGTGGAAAATCTGTAGAGGTAATTGAGTTTTGAAGAAAGCTTTTTAGTGTTTTTGTTCATTCAAAAGGTAATGAGTTTCATAGATTTTCTCTAGTTTTGCATTTAATTTACATCATTCATGCACCTGTCATACACCTATTTGAACTTTTGTTTTGCATTGAAATAATTGAGGACTTCAGCAAAGCGTTGTATCTTGACTTGTACGGGTATTTCTATTTGGTGCAAATAACACTTTAGAAATGAAACACTGCTCATCTACAGACAAATATTATTTTCTTAGGGAGTTAACCCTGTTTAATAATTGCCCATGTGTCTGTTTTAATGTTACTTGTAATTGAAGAGGAGTTTTTGAATAAACACGTTCATTTTACATTCCCTCTGAGCTTGGCATTACATTAGATTCAATGCCAGAACCACTTTTGTAATCATCTACCCAGATAATGAGAGTCAAGTTACACAGTTAACCAGCACAAAAACAAAATATAAAACCTTTTGTTTTGTAAAAAGGATTCAGTTTTTTTTATTATATACTGCAAAGAAGGTTCAATGATATACATACATCTCACAAGGTTATATTATAAGTTCCACCTCACATTTTATCTCTGAGGCTCATGTTCATGATTTCAGAATGAGTCGGACGTTCCTGTCTCCAAGGATGAGTCTGAAAAAAAAGAGATATTTATGACAGTCAAAGCAAATTATAAATTTTGTGATTTCCTTTGAGTTATTAAGCGATTATATTGTACTGCACATACCGAACCAGTGCAGCTGCCACCAGACCCCCTGCCATGGGTCCCACCCAGTAGATCCAGTGATTGGTCCAGTAGTTGCTCACTATGGCTGGACCAAAGGCTCTGGCTGGGTTGAGGCATGTACCAGACACATCACCACTGGGAAAACAGAGAATCAACATGTCCAGTCGAGTTTGGTGCAGAAAAAGGATTATTTTAACCCTTTATCAGGCAAGTGACTATTTTTGGTCATTTCCACATACATTACAAGACAGTGACAGCAGCAGTTACAGTGAGGACAGTGAGTCAGCAATCTCAGGTCCAATGTGGTCTACAGGGTCTGTAAGGTCCACCTCTGCAT
>JAPQRQ010000027.1:20862317-20877524 GCA_037367365.1 Apogon talboti
CTGTAGTATCGGTATTCCAAACTCTTAGTAGGATAGCAGTACGCAGTTATGGCTACTATAACCACCAATTAATCGACTCGATGTATCCACTGACTGTATCAGTCACTGAATAAAGTATAAAGCTCATTGTTTACACACATCTGTATTATGGTATCATCATGTTTTATTCATCATATAAAAACTCATAAGCGGTCAAAATAACATTGGATCTCATAATCTTTACATGTTGCATTGGCTGATAGTTTACATTATAGCTCTATTTTTAGACAGAAAACAGCCAGAGTAAAACCACAGATTACCTCCATTTTCTATAGGATGTATATTGTAAGTAGCTGAACTAAAGATCTGTTTGGAATCATCCAAACAAAGTCAGAACTGTCACAGTTTAGTCTAAATTGTGGATCAACAAATGGCAACTCGGCAAAGATAAACACATTACATATTAACTTTATACCTTCATACGCCTTATAATCAAACTCACACACGTAAAAGAAACGCTACAATTTCAGCATCAAACTCCATTTGTTTTATTCCACTTTCTTACATTTTAGTCAAAGCCCCAGTAGTGTCAGTTGTCATCACCATGGGAGACCAGCAGAATGACTCACTACTCCCTCTAGTGGTCACATAAATCCACCAGACTGTCAATATGAATAGAATCCATTCACATCTTCAGAGCTTTTTGTTCTCAACACTGATGATAATTGTAGCTAATTTTGTGATATATAAAAGTAGAAATACTACGTAAAGCCCTTTTTTATTATTTTTACACAAATGACTAATGTTATTCTAGACCTTTGATTTTTCCATCCAGATACACATACACTCATTATTGTTATATATACTGCATGTGTTTTATTATTTCTTCGTTCAGGTGGTACCAAGCAACCAAGTCCAGCAACCAGGCCATGGCAGCTAAGACTGATTCTCTCAAGGACGAAATGGACGAGGCACTCAATAAAGTAGAAATATGCAAGGTGGAGTATTGATGTTGTTACATAATTACACACACAACTTTAAACTAATGGCTGGAAAAGGCCTCTTCATCAGGTTATGATCATATCTGATGATGTGTCTGAACAATGGAAGTATTGAAACAGGAGTGGATCAGGAACAAACATCTACGCAGGTTATTATGCCCATGTTATTAAACCATCATTGCTGTCATCTGGAGTTCATTTGTGTCTTAATGAAAAGCGTCTTTGTAACATACATCAGAGTGGAAGGTTCATGGTTTCCATGTATAGAAAGAGATAGTATATTGTGTTTTCATCCCACAGGACCAGCTCTCTGCAGACTTGTACAATTTTGCTTCCAAAGAGGGAGAATACGCACGTTATTATGTCACGGTGAGTGCACCTCAGTTTAGCGTAAATGACCTGGAACTCAGATGGAAATATTATGCAAATATGGTTCATACTATTAAATCTGAATACCCTTCTGCTGCAGCTCCTGATTCACTATTTGCATTCACTGTTTTTTGTGTGTAGTTGTTAGAGACCCAGGCAGAGTATCACAGGAGGTCTCTGGCAGCTCTGGAGGCAGCTATACCCACGATTCAGTTTCAACAAGGTAAATAATAAATATACTCAATCTTCTGCATGAACCCTTACATAGTCATATCCATACATTTATATGACTAGAGATGCAAGATATAGTCAGATCCTAACATTTCTGGATTGAAATATCAAAAAGTGGATGGACAATGTATCTGAGGAGTTGTAATGAAAACATAATTAAAGAAAATATCAATTAGGTCATGTTAAAATAGGAGGATAATTGGTTTTACTTGTTTTTTTTTATTTAGCAAATATTTAATCAAGTGTACAAAAAATGATACTTTAAAGATACTGACTATATACAGTATACATATATGTAAAGTTACTGTGTTTTCAGATTTACACATTATCTTATTTCCACACCAACAGTTTTTTTGTGGAGGTTAATCATTAATTTAGCTGTAAGAAAGTTCCACCGGCAAAGCTGTATTTCTGTTTGGTAAACTGAAATATTTTCTTCCCCTTTTGGCAGTAACTTTCCTTGTGCTTTTTACTGATTAGGATATAATTCCACCATTTCAGCATAACACTGCAATTGGAGTTAAAGATAAAAGAAATCCTGGCTCCTCTGGTTCCTCAACTATGTTTTTGTGGATTACATGGTCCAAGGTCTTATTGCAGTGACATAGGTTTGATTTCTAGACCAGGCTCTTTGCTGCATGTTATTCTGTCTCTCTACATCTCTATGCTATCTAAAAAAAGCAAAAAAAGATGGCATAACATGGCACATGGTATGAAGAGCTGGAGAACTTCATGGATGTGGCCACCTCATATTTCCATATGCAAGAAAATATTTTATTCTATCTATTTTTTCAACTTGTATTTATACATAATATTAAATGTTTCCAACAATACTCAAATTCAGACAAATCTGCATCTTATTCACCATAATGGTACATTTCATTTGGTTGCCTATCAATGGTATCAGTTGAAAAGTAGATATACAATGGTACATTAACAATCCTTTACAAGTAATGTACATGAATTATTATCACCAACATAGATCGAAAGGAAAAGTACTCATTAGCAGAAGGCCTCCTTTCAAAGGTTACTATATTATTGTGTTTTTATTATCAGTGAATACAGATAAGAGCATTTTTGATGTTGCAGGTCATCGAACTTTGTGGAACTTTTATTTTTCAATATTTTGGAGACCACTGATTAATAATAGTGCAGCATTATTTCATAAAAGCACATCACTTTTTATAGGAGTACAATATTTTCCTCTGAAATGTAATGTGGTAGAAGTCTAAAGCAGTTTAAGTGTAAATACTTAACCCTTGTGTGGTGTTCGTATTTTGGTTACTCAGCCAGTGGTCGTGGATCTGGTGGACCTGCTGAATTTGTGGGTTTTTAACATAATCAAAGAATTTTATGTTAAAATACTCAACAGATGTTTATGTCATCCCAATTACAAGCAATATAAACAGCATATGTGTTTAAAAAAAGTGAAAACGGGTCCTACAGACCTGAACACCATACAAGGGTTAAGTACACTGTGTCACAGAGTATTAGAAAATATGTTGTTTGCTTGTTGCGCCTTCTATAAGTACAGAGTCAGAACAATATATTTTTTAATTCAGACACACGTTATCATCATGTAATAGTTATAATGACATAGTAGTTGACGGACATGAGATGCAGTTAAATTTAGATGAGTATTAAGACACAATACTGATATTTATTCCTCCTTCAGACTCGTGGACGGAGAAGCCGGCGTTCGGGACGGCCCTGGAGGAGCATCTAAAGAAGAGTAACCGTGAGATCGCTCTGCCCTTAGAGGCCTGTGTCATGATGCTTCTGGAGACCGGCATGAAGGAGGAGGTACGTATGGAAAGATGGAGGGAGAACGAGGTAAAACAGGGGCAGAGGTGAGGGTTAATTGAGGGTTTGGTTGTAAATGGTACCCATAAATCTGCAGTGGAGCTCTGTGTCGGGGCTGGAGGGAGATGTGGGTCATGTGGACTAGTCTTTAGAAATGATACCACATACAGTCTGGAAACATCTGTGGCAGACTTGTGGTCAGTTGGCCTTCAGGCTGCAGAATAAATGCTGTGTGTGTGAGTGTATGGGCATCTGTTATTCATTAGCATGTTCACTATTACACTCTTTAAATGAAAACATATCACTAGACTCCCCAAGGAGAAGGATTTAAGACATTTTTACAAATGGAAGCAGAACTAGTGCTTGGTATTTGTCTGCTGCTCATCTTGAAAGGTCCACATCTCTATTGGTACCAAAACTAGTCTTTAACTGATGTTTTTGTCTTTCAGTAAATGGTACAATGGTTGCTTTGCTTCTCTTTTCCTGATGCCAACACAGACATAGCTACTTCTTTAAATTTTAAGACTGAAACTAGTCACCTCTTCCTGCCAAAATCACACTTCACCGTTGATTACATCCTTTCTGTTCTCCTTGCAGGGCCTCTTCCGAATAGCTGCCGGTGCTTCGAAACTAAAGAAGCTCAAAGCGGCGTTGGACTGCTCCACGTCGCAGCTTGAGGAGTTTTACTCAGATCCCCACGCTGTAGCCGGTATATTGTCCTCTATAAATCCACTTGAAGTGAAACCATCTGGTCCTGATCATTTTCTCATAGTTTTTGTGAAATGTGAATGCGTTTTTATCATGCAGGAGCCCTGAAGTCCTACCTCAGGGAACTTCCTGAACCTCTAATGACTTTTGGCTTGTATGACGAGTGGATACAAGCCTCCAAGTAAGAAGATAAACACAGACATGACTCTTTTTAATATCCTGTAAAATACACTCATTCAGTCCAAATAATTAAGCATACACCTTAAGCAATATGTACTTTTTTTTTAGATATTACAGTGCTTATGTAACAGGTAATTATGAGCATATATGTGTATGTGTGTGTTTTAGTGTGTCTGACCCTGACAAGAGGCTTCAGGCCTTATGGGTAACATGTGACCATTTGCCAAAGCCTCACAAGGTCAACTTCAGGTGAGATCTTCAGCTTTACTGTATTTGCATGTGTCCTATATTATTATCTCTGATGTTAGCACATCAGGGGTACATCAGTAGTGCAGGATGTATACATTAATTTCTACTTTGTTTTGTAGTTTGTATATTGATAATTTATTTTGGTATTATTCTAAAGATGACAAAACCTCTAAGAGGTTGGCTACATGGATTTAAGGTCTACACACGTACATGCCATCATGATAAAGAGTTAAAATAGATTGCCTTGGAGTTTTCATCCTGTTTATCTACTTTGTGAATCCCTTTTCCAAAGAGCACCTCAAACAAACTTTTTTGAGTCCTAGAAGCATTCCTTCCTATGATTTTTTGAGGCTGGCTACACAGATTGCAAAACTGAAAATTCCACTAATGTTCCTGTTTGCATGTGGCCGTTCATACCCCTTAACCCCCTGTTGAAAAGGTCAGCTCATATCCAAGAACCTGGTGATATTCTCTGTCCTATTGATTAACAGTAGGTGTGTTTCTCTTTCCAGAAATGTGATTTTATTTGATCTTGTCCATCTGAACCAGAGATGATCTTTGTCTTTACCTTTTACCTCACAGTAAAACACATAAATTAGATATATTTTTGGAATGTGCTGCATACATGTCCAAAGAATCCTTATAAAACTAGACTAACACTAGCATATTCCACATATGTTTCTTGGAAAAGGCTTCATTCAGAAAAGGACTAATTCAGAATATGCCAAACATTACATCTGTAGTATGTATAATGGGATAATGGAGAGCATGAATATGCATTTAGCATCTATTTGTTTTTTTCTATTTTATTTTAGGTTATAGATATTTTTAAGATTGTTTTTTATTTTAGTTTAGTTTTTGTTACTTTTACAAGTACATAAGCAGATATTGCTTTATATTTATGCTGAGGAATTGACTAGGTTTAGTTTTAGTGGTACTTTTTTACTGTCTCTACTATTATGAAACAAGCTGTGAGTCAAAGAATATTGAGAAGTTAAGGTCAAGAATGCATTACAAAACCATTATTATTAATTAAAGGTCCCTTATGTAAACCAACAGAAATAAAGCAGATTTGATTTGTGATTCTGCTTAGTTTTTTGTTGAATTGTTCAGTGTAGTTTCTTATTTAGTCATTGTGATTTTTGTTTTGTTTATATTTCATAATTTACTAGTTTTATTTTACTGTAACAACACAGCAGTGGGCATCATAGTAACAGTCGCTGCTAAAATGACTGTTAAAGTGTGGGTCAGGTGATTAGATGAAAGCCAAGAAGTAAATTGTTTTATATCAAATTTATTGCTTTGACATCAGCTACTATTTTCAGAGCTGTAGATGTCGTTCAAACCAAACAAAGGAACAATTACTGAGCTGTTTTTAGACGTAAAAGTCGGGCGTGGAACACACCATAGAATGAGCCTGTTTTTTGTTGCATTTTTAAAGTAATGTGTGCATCTGTGCTGCAGGTATCTGGTCAAGTTTCTGGCTAAACTGGCTCAGGACAGTGAGATTAATAAGATGACTCCCAGTAACATCGCCATAGTCCTGGGGCCCAACCTGCTCTGGGCAAAGACTGAAGGGTGAGAGCCCACTGTTTGCACTGTGTGTTTACTTCGTATTTGTGCACAAAGTGGAGTTAAGTCTCACCTATTCTTTGGGTGTTTTCAGGACGCTGGCAGAGATGGCAGCAGCTACATCTGTCCATGTGGTCGCTATCATCGAGCCCATTATCCAGCACGCCGATTGGTTCTTCCCAGAAGGTAAGACATTTCTCATGTATTTGCATTATTAAGGCACTAGTAAGTTCTTATATAATGCTTTTTAATACTATTATGTGATAATCAGACCATGTAACATTTACAAATAGCATCATAAACACATTCACTGTTAGATTACTAATTTATTTAGTATGATACGCTGATATATTAGCTGAATTTGCTCTGTTTATTCAGTGGATAAGAGTGTCAATACCACTATTTGCTAATATCCTTAAATACTGGTGTTTGCAAACAACTGTGTACTTTTCACAGATAATAGTGGCAGATACTTGTGTCGTGTTATATTAAAAGTTTGCTCATAAATTTGTATGTTTTGAAGTGATATTTATTCAGTGATAATGTGATGAAAGACTGAAAGATTTTTGACCTTTGTGTTATGGAGATTTCTTCAAAAGTTGAGGGAATAAATAACAACAAAAGCAAAATAAAGAAACGGAAAGTAACATTGGTATCGGCATCAGCTGTTGGAAAAAAAAATCGCCTTATTATTTAACTCTAAGTATATAAACCTGTAACTGCTTATGAACAACTCCTATGAACTGCTTCTCATAATGGTTTATAATAACATTACAAACACATTAATCAAGTTTAACTATTGCTCTATTTGATAGGTTTCTATCTGAAGGTATTGCAAATTTCACTCTAAATTCTCTGAAAATCCTAAAAAAAATATGAAGGAAGAACCAGCAACAGATGTTATAAAGAGTATAAAAAGATGTACTGGTTTTTTATCACTGTTACCTATAATGTGTCATTCATGTTTTTTTCTTGTTATAATTCAGTTGACGTTGGAGTCTCTCAGATTGACATAATCATAATTATTTGCTAAATCTATTTCCATTGTATTTGCTGGCATTTACTTTTTATCAGTATAGTTATTTCCACGTCTCCTGAGTGAACTTTTCCTGTGACATTTAAAGTTATTTTTCAAATTTTCTGCATTCCCATTTTCTTAATGGACAAAATGAAAATGCACATAAAAATGGCTGAATGGAGATGTGCCTGCTCTTATCTATTTGCTTATGAATAGTCAACATTTGGGATCCAACAAAGCATCTTATAAAGACATAATTTTTTTTTGATAATGTCTTACCTGAAAGAGTTTAAATGAAGCAGAACAACATAGAAAATGCCAAATAACCACCTCTTCCTGTCTTCTTTCTTCTCCCCAGATGTGGACTTCAACGTGTCGGGCATGTTCTCTATGCCCACCCACCCGGCCACTCCAGACCCTGAACCCAGTCTGGACAGGAAACGTCCCGGTAGCCTGGTGGGGCAGGACGGGGAAAGTCATACGCCCCGTAAAGACAGGTACCTGTCTCGCCCCAACCTCAGCCTCAGCCTGCCCCTCACCCTCCCATCCCGTCCCAAGACCCTGAGCAGGCAGGAGTCGCGTGGCCCGTCGGTCTCGGCCCTGTATGTAGTGGCCGATGAGTCCATCACAGTCACTGAAACCCCCACTGAAGATCTGCCCTGTCCAGACTTCAAAGCTGTGCCTTAGTCCAGTGTAGCCGCGTGAAGCCAGCTGCTGATCAGTGAAATAAGGGAATGATGTGTCATTTGTGTCATTTTTACAACACATTTCTATTATTTGTCATTTTAAGGTGATTTAAGCACAAGATAATCAGTTATGTGTTATGGTCAAGGTCGGTACTGAGCATCAGACAGCACTTTTCTTTAAGGTATTTTAATGAAACTAAAATCTTTTGACATTTACATTATTATTTTTTTGTCTAACTGTTGTTTTGCTTCTGTGTACTCCTTTGTTATCTTTTTTTTTCCCAATTAAAGCTTAGGTCACACTTTAGGTGCTGGTTTTATGTTTTGTGTGGGCTTCTTCTGTTGCATTTTGTTTCTGTCTCCTCTGTCGCAGCTCAGAGTTGTTCTATTTTAAAGTTCACAGTCATCAGGTTTTCTGTTCATTTCGGGTTCTTCTTTCTGAACTGGTTTCCTTTAACTCAGGAAGTTTCTGTGTCTCGCACCATCTCTCTCTGTCTGTTGCTGGTTCTCTGTCTCTCTCGGTTTCGTGCTCTTTTACTCTGGTTGACGGTGTGTGGTTTGCCCTCCTGAACTCTCTCCCCTCTCCCCCCCTCCCTAGCACTGTTAACAAACAGCCGGAGCCCACCCCACGTAGAGCTGGCACTGTAAATAGAAAACAACCACAGCTAACCTCACCTACCTTTCAACCCCCACTGCCCCCTCTGGAGGATTGGGGTCCTACCCAGCCCCAGGTTCTGTCTCCAGCTGCAGAGGCTGAGCAGTCTGGCCTGGGTGGTGCTGGTAGTGCTTCTGGTGGTGGTGGTGGTGGTGGTCTAGGTGTGGGGGTCCAGGTAGCCACAGTGCAGCCTCAGGTTGTAACCCAGCTCAGCGCAGAGGAGAGCAGGTAAGGAGCAGCGAGCGAGCTGAGGTAGCAGCAGTAAAACCACCGCCTGCTCACAGCCAATCAGTCAGTCTGGAGCTCGCCACCCTTTATGTTTGTCATGTGTTTGATTGGTCAGTTCCCATAGTGGAAGCAGAAAATCAGCAATCTGGCTTGATTCTAACAAATTAAAATTATAGTGCAACAAAAATCATGTGATGCTTTGTCTTCAGGCGATGTTTATCCTCCCCGCTGCTGCTTGTTGTGATGATTGACCAAACACCAGTCTGTTAAAAATACACCCGCCTTCCTTCCTGCCTGCCTGTCAGCGTGACGGTCTGGGTGTTTGACTAATTTCTGTCATCGTCTAAGTTTTGCATGTATAGCACATGTGCAAAGTTTTGATCCGCCTCCTTCGTTTAATTTCCGATTTTGCATCCTTTATGAGTTACTCTCCATGTGATAACATCATGTCATGACATTAGTCTTGTGTGTGTGTATGTATATACATCTGTTTTTGTTTGTAATGCATGAATTCCTGGCCTGATGCAATGCTTGCTTGCTCAATTAAAGCGAAAATGACACACTGGTAGATTAACATTCGGATGTACTGTATTTTCACAGCCCAGGCCGAGAAATGATGTCCACCCCCCCTCCCCAGAGGAACGGTGCAGTCCATCTCTCAGTAGGAGCGCCTCACTCTCAGGGTGGGTCCAGGGGGCCCAGCCCACACATGGTGCGCAGAGGTGAGAAGTACTTATTAGTATAGATTCGGGCTCTTTGTTCGTTTTTATTTTGCTTAATCTTTCTCTTTGGTGTTTAATTTCAGCTCTATTTTCAGTTTTAAAAGTGCATTTTTTTTTCTCTTGAGGACTTTACTAATTAGATTAGTTTTAGTGTTCTGGTGTTAGGACAAAGGCTTTGTTTTATACAGGTCAAAAAAGATATAATGAAAGAATGCCTGACCTCTAATATGACTTACAAAACCCTTGTTTATTATGCATCATGAACCATAAACAGACGGAGGAAAATGAAGTTGATTTTGTAGTTGTACTTAGTTTAGTCTTTTTTCAAATTTTAGTTTTAGTGTCCATTAATATTATAACCTAAAAAATAAAAGAAATTATGTGTTAAGTCTACATCTGATGGTTTATTATGTTATTATTAATATCATGTAATAATCTGTTAGGTACCAAGAAACAGGCTCCAGCTCCTCCCAAACAGGCCAGCCCATTTGCATCCCAGCCCAGTACTCAGACACCCAGCTCCCCTCATCACCCACCCATCATGCCCAGACGACACACCGTCAAAGACAGTCCCATCCACGCTCCCAGTCACCCGCCCCCGCAGCCTCCACAGGCCCCCCTGGCCCAGGGCGAGTCGGAGCCCTCTCCCCCCAGCACTCCGACCCCTCCTGACACTCCGCCTCATGATGGCTCACACTCCAACCCGCTGTCACCCTACCACTCCGGGTCTCTGCCCCGCCCCTCTAGACCCGCTCCCAGACCGCGGCCCCGTCCCAGCATGCCTCCACCACCCCAGCCTGGTACAAATGATGGTAACGGCATCTTCAACTCCGCCTCCAAGATCATAACAGGTACATTCTTCCCTCTGTGAACTGAAGACCTTGTATTTCAGTATTGATTAATTCTAAAATGTGGACTGTGATGACGTTTTTCTATGTAGATGCTTATAGAGTGGGATTGTCAGTCTGTAGTACCTTTTATAGTGGATCTAAAAAAGGATGATATAGAAAGGAGCTGTGATTATTTATGTCTGAATCATCTTCTCATGCAGACATTTTATTTTGAGGACTGAATTACTAGGGATGCACTGATTCTAATACAATAATTACTCAACCGCCTATGATTTTAATCAGTGTAACAGCCCTTTAATATGTCCTTTTAGTGTTCTCTTCATGGAACATTAATTTTCTACATGTTTCATATCAGATGTACTTTATATGTTGCTTGATATTGAAAAAATAGGGTTTTTGTTTTCATTCATTTAAATACAAAGTACTTAATTAGCTTTGCAAAGCAAATGTTCCGTGTGTTAGATTTGATAAAAATGTTGACATTTACTATTTTCTCAGTCATCTGATAATTATTTACAACATTTTTATGTTACTTATTCCACGTACCAGGGAAACAAAGCAGTCTTTATGATAAAACATAACTGCTGTAAAGTCTTAAAACCCATCATTGCACTATTTTAAAGGAACTGAAATTCCATCTTAAATATTTCAAAAAATTATCTTTAATATAACACTACAGATAAACATTGGGCACTGCCTTCAGTAAATGTCATTTTATGTTCAAATTCTGACATGCATATACCGGCTGATCAGTGCATCCCTGTCAGTAATGAATCATTGATCTTTATTAAGGTGTGTGAAATATGAGCAAGAACACACTGTCATTTCTATTTGACATTTTCAATGTGATTTCTTTGTTTAGGCGTTGACACTACTGAAATCACACACCGGTCATATGCTGATATTCTATTTAATATCGAGTGACTTCAGCATCCTCTGAGGGCTTATTTAGCTTTCTGGCTTTTGGTTTCACTGTGTCATAGTGCCTCACACACTAAATATAACTGTGGTGATCTAAAGCATGACAGGAAATGTGTAAATATTACAGATGTCTGAGCTGCCGGCCTGCCTGTAAGATGAGCTTTGCAAGGCAGGTAATGGTAAGGATCTGACTGGCTGATGCACGGGCCTTGCTTTTTTTTTCCCCATTGCATGTGTCTGTGTTTTCCGGGGGGAAACTGTCAAACCGCGAGACTGTTTGTACCCACATACTATATACATACATTTATGTATGATGGTATGTATGTGTGTGTTCACCCTGCTCTTTGACCCTTCTTATACAACTGAACTAACATGCTTGTGACACCGGCGCCACCCCTGAGGCTGAGGCTGGACGGCTTTTGGCTGCTAACAGTCTTTTCTCATAACTAACCCGCTTTGACCTAAACATTTGACCGACAGTGTGCTCTAAATTTGTATGTGCATTTTGTAGAATTCGATGTGGAAACTGGGTTTTGTTTTCATATGAATGTTTTGTGTTAAATTTAACACACCAAGGATATGTTAAAATGCAATGCATTATATTGGCTGACTTTAATAAGAGCAATCCTTGGTTTCTTTACTGAGTGTTGTGTAAAAGTGGCGTGTGTGTGTGTGTGTGTGTACTCCCAGGTTGGTGTGAAACATTTCCTTGAATGTGGCTTAACTACGTCCTTGAGTTTTAAGTTTACAACTTTACCATCCACTGTGTTTGCTGACTCTATACCTTGAATGTCCTGTATAGATGGAAGTCTGGTCATAAAAGGGATTGGACGAGCCCTGATCCCCGAAGCGGTTATGGACCAAGAGGGGGAGAGCTCTGCTGGTCAGGAGCCCACCGACACCCAAGCCCCACCCCCGGACCCCCAGATCCAGTCAGAGAGCACTGCTCTGTGAGAAAAAGACAGATCAGAGTCAGTGAAAAACTTGCATCACTCAGTCAGATCAGATTTGAATGTTGACAATCCAATATCAGGCATGTATCAAAAAAGCAATGGATCGCTGCAGCCTGGGCTCCACTCACATGATGCTGGTGTTTTCTGGGAAAAAAAAAAAAAAGGCTGCCTTTTCTTCTGTTATGCTGAGACTCAAACCATGAACCTCATCTCACAGTGCTGGTCTTAGAAAAACACGACCGTCACTTTGAAATATTTGACCAAACATCACTCTCTCTTCTCGATATACTGCTGTGTAGTTGGAGACTAGACCATAGAAGCCGACGTGACTTAAATGTGTAACCTGAACCAAATAACAGCTGAACTCAGAAGGTGCTGGTGTCAATTTCAAAGCATTTCCCGTTTCTTTTAAAAACCTCTTTATTAATTCTATGCAGTTCTATCAATTTTTTTCTGGGGACGGAAATCTGTGAATCTTGGTTTCTAAAAAAATCTGAACTGGTGTGTTTTTTATTGTTTATTCAGCATTTGTAAACCAGCCTCTGTTGATCTATTTAACATAAAACAGAATCACATTCTGTAATTTCTTTTTTACATTTTTTTTTTAAATTTCCCACTTTTGCCTTATTAAACTCCAACTAAATGTGATATTCAGCGTAAAGGGGTTGTAAAATAATTAGAACAGCACCATGATGCACACAGCTGCATAAAGGACCAAAGAAACAGATAGGAAATTCTGATATAAAGCTGCTTGGCTGACCAAATATTTTGGAAAGAGTGCAATACAGAAAGCAGTCGTCTTCCAGTGGTATTGGTATATGTAGTAATCTAGCAGGGTAACATTGAATTTTTTTTTTCAGATTTGAATTTCAGCTGATTTATCAACCTCAAAATAGCCTAGATGGTGAAAATTCACTTTTACTGAAAAGGGATTTGTATTTCTTGGGGTTTTCAATACATATCATAGAAATTATCGCTCTCCCTCGATCTCGATGCTATGCCCAGCAACCAAATAATTTTCTTGTATGTAAAATTTTTACTACTCAGACAATCCTTACTTTGTTGGGGTGTTTTTCAGCGCTTTGATTACATGTTTATTTTTTTAAATTTCCTTGCAGCATTTTTATGGTGGTTTTCTGCACATATTGCATCATAAAATGCATCATTACTCCTAATGATTAAAGATTGTTCAACCACATTTTAAAGCGTCAGTTTCATCTCAATTGTGTGTTTGGTTGATTTGCTCATAACTAATAAATGCGGGTAAGAGACAGTCTTCATGTTAAGTTTTTTATTCTTTTATAAATGTCAAAACAAGACAGTTTCACACAGACTATAATATTACAATTGAGTGGATATTCAGTTTTTTGTTTTTTTTTTTATAAATAATTCATAGAAAGTATGGGTGTTACTCAGAGAAAGTGACATATGTACATAAATGCATCTTAACAGTCGGAGGTAGTCTACACATATGTGACAGTCAAGCCCAGTAGCCAATGATAAAGGCCGTTACAGACAGAGAAATGAGGAGGTTGACGTTAACTATTTTCCTAAGATGTGGCTTTTCCTCCAGGGAGCAGACGGCTTGTTCTTGTACAGGAGGAGTTACAGGATTATTGTCGCCCTCTCTCCGTCTTTCCATCCCACACAGCCAGTAGAGGGCACACATCAGCCTCGACTGGCTCCGGACGCTGGACACGGAGGATGTAGAGTCTGTGGAGGTCATGAGGGGGGCGGACATTAGACAGAAAATCCCACTGAACTCCAGATGTAGAAGTGTCCTGATGAGCAGGGCAGATACTTACCCCTGTGATGGCTCGATTGGCCATCGCTTCCTTGAACGTCGTGGTTACTATTGGTTATTACCTCTAGGGTCTTACTGCTCTGCTCCACAGTGAACACCTGCTGTTTAGGCTCCACGGGGTCAAACCTTGTAAACCAGGTGAGCCGAGTCACCTGTACCACATAAACAGGAAACGATCAAAAACTCTATTCTATGCTCAGTTTAGGTTGGAAGTATATATGTTCAGATTTGAAGGAAACCACTGTAAAGTCTCAGACCTGACACCCATTGAAAACCTCTGTGATCAAAACCAAAAATAAGGTCATGGTGTTTGCATTTTAGCAGCAGGAGTTGCATGAAGTACCAAATAGTAATGCAAAATGCTGATTAAAAGTATGCAAAGACATGACATGAATGTTATCATATCACCAAACACTGATTTATGAATTCTTCCTAAGATAAAATATCAACAGTGTGTCGTTTGGAATAAGTATGAATGTGTTTTCTTTGCAAATAAAATGACTTGCCCGGAATTTGGGAGAAATATTGTCAATAGTTTTACTTAAAAACAAATCTATAAATACTTAAACCAGTGATCTTGTATTAACTTAGACAATAAAGTCAAACTCAACTAATTCTAAACATTTCAATGTATATATATCCCCACTGTTAGATCACTTATTCCTTCTACTTCACAGTGATGTGATGTGAAATTTAAGAATAGTAGAGAAAAGTTATTTTAGTAAATTATTCACATCGCAAAACTGAATTTGAATGCATTTACCTCAACACCCTATGTACAGGACTGTGCAAAAGTCTTAGGCCACCATTAGCTTAATTAATTTTTTTTTTTTTTTTTGACAAAGTTATAATGACCACACATATGTAATTCTCAGTCTGTACTGAAAGACAACCAGGATATATGGGAAATATGTAAAGCATTACCACCTTCTATAGATCGCAGTATTACGTAGTTATTGTGACCTCCATTTGCATTTAACTCTTTTGTTCAGACAATTTGGGCATTATTTTCCTGGTGTTTTACATTAAGTGTCATTCAATCTGTATTGAATGTGAGCAATAGTTTTGACTCATAGGAATGTAGCAACATCAAATCTGGATGTAGAATCCATTTAATTCTGAGTTTTTGTGTGTTTTAATAGTACACACACTTCCTGTTTCATTTTCTTGTATTTGAACAAGAGAGACTGAGATATAAATATTTCTGCTCATTTCAACCCTGCAAAAACAACAAAGATGATGGTAGTGTGAGCCTTTTGCACAGTACTGTATATATA
>JAPQRQ010000027.1:20897956-20920140 GCA_037367365.1 Apogon talboti
TTTGGGGTGGGGGGCTTGAGGGGAAGTCAGGGGGCTCTGGTGGTGATGGTGGGGGACTGTCCAGGCTGATGTAGGGGTTGGACTCTGCACTTGTTTGACTTGTTAGTCCAGGAGGGTAGAATTGGGCTGGAGGGGGGCTAGGGAGAGGCTCTGGCCAGGATGAAGATGGTGGTGGTCCTTTACGACTACCTGAGCAGAGAAAGAAAAATGTCTGCTTAGTACTGAAGCAAGAAATGACTACTACTGATAACCAGCAGTTTTATACCTTTAGTCTCTATAAAAAACACCAATCTTCTTTAACACCCTCATTCAGTCTCCAGTTACAATGCCTCAATTTCACTCTTCAAGAGATAAAATATATTGAACAAGTACTGTTTGAACCAGCTTAAATTTCATAAATATAGTTTTTGTATATGAATCTTCTCCAATAATAAAAATGCAAACATGCACTCACACAGCTCTCAATAACCATAAATATTGTTTTTCTTAACTGTGTGTCTTTTAGTTCCACTTCCACCATCACCATATCCTTAAGAATGATGAATTTCTCTGCTAAAAAAAAGCAAAATATCATCGTATTCTCAGGAGTGGTTCCATTAGGGACGACGTCTGTCTGTTTCTGACAGAGGATCATTTTATAACTCACTCTATCTGTGATGCCAGCTCGGTCCCTGTACTCATTTCCCATCTGTAGACTAATCGAAACAGTCACATTGATTGAAAAAGAGAAGGCTGCATCAGCCCTGTTATACTAAATATTTATGGATGTAAATTTTCATGCAAAAAGTACTCAGGGATAAAATTCCAATATAGTGAGCTGAGTCAGAAATGGGCTGGTTACCTTGGGATTCATCTTTCTTACACTGCAGCACTTTTTAAAAGTGGTTATTTTTGTTATACTTTCTCTCTCATACAAATTCATTAAAAGTACATACACCATGGTTATCTACGTGTTATATAACATCTACATTTTATTCTCGTTGTGAGATTGGCTACCTGCGTTAGCATGTATTGTAGGGGAGGCTGTTGGGGAGGGAGGATCCAGATCCAGTAAAGTCTCAGGTGCAGGAGGAGGACGACTCTTCAGAGACTTGGATCTCTTGGTTGAATACATGTTCTCCAGTTCAGCGTACACTGCTGACAGCTGGCGTGGTGGAAATGGACAAGGAGAGCAGGGTAAGACTTCTTGCCCTAGTTTTGTCATAACAGCTAATATTTATATATCTGAATTCTTTTCTAAAGAAGGCAGGCCTTGGTACATACATTTGTCAGGTTGTTGGGAGTCTCAGGAAGGGAGGTACCGTCACCTGACTGTCTCTCTCCTGGAGCCAACCTCATCCCTGCCTCCAGCACTGGTTCTGCACGGAAGCCTACAGTCATACACTTATTAGAGTAGCTTAAATCGCATATTGAAAATGGATGCAAGGTTGGGCCATGCTGTTTAGTGATAATGTACTGTGTAGTGTATCAAACACTTTTTAAAATGTTTGATATCAACCCATTCCAGCCACAAATGAAATGAATAAGACAATGGAATAAAAAGAGTAAGGATCTGAAAATCTGACGACGGAGTTTAGGACCACAATGAGAGTAAGGCGAGTGATGGCGATGACAGTGTCTCAGTGGTAGTACTGTTAATGCTCCTACTGATGAAAAAGCAACAGTTTGACCAGTGAAGTTCTGTACCCATGCCCAAGTGTGTGCCAATGACCAGGTCATCAGAGCTACGGCCCCTCACACTGCTCCTGTACGTGGTCCCTGTCACCCTCATGGAGCTGCTACGGCGGTGGGGCTCGGGGGCTGCCTCGGGCTCGGGAGGAGGGGGAGGCGGCGGAGGTGGTGGTGGAACTGGAACACACACAGATTGGCATTGCAAAAGAAAAGGGATTGGGGAAAGGTGTCTCTAGAGCTACAGCACCTGAGCTGAATGCACTTCATTAATTATTCCTGACAGCTGAGGCGACCTTTGACATTCCCACTGTAGGTTACAATTCTCACAAGGTCTCCCATTCCCTTTCCATGCAAGCAAGCTTTAAAAGTAACACGCTGCATCTTTATATATTTAAAGATGATAAATGTCTACACACACCTGGCGCTTTGTATCCAAGAAAGCGTGAAATCTTGCTCTGACAGTGTTCCTGCTCTTCATACGTCAGCAGCTGGTAAACAAACTGCCAGATCACCTGTTTAGCTGGAGTATCCAACACCGGGAACACGTCCACGATCAGAGTGTCAACATTCCTGTTGCCACGGAAACACAGGCAAGGTGTAAGAGATCACTCAACCCTTCAAGGTGTATGGGACAAGTACTAAATGCAGGATTCTTACACATCTCCTACTTCATAATTCCATCTTTTCCTAAATTCCAACATCTCTGTAGATTTTTCAGACAGCATTTGACATTTGGGTTCAATAGCTAGATGTTCATTATCATTTATTGAAATGGTTTTCATTCACCTGTTAACATGTATGTTCATTCTGACTTGTATGCTAGTATGATACCAAACAAGAAGATTGTTGCCAGGTAACGTAGATCATACAAATGATTTAACACCGAAGTCTGGACAACATTACATATGTAGATGCAGAGCTCCATAGATACGAGCATTTTCAACTCCTTTCCTTTTCCTTGTTGTCCACCACTCTTTCACACAGCAGTGGACAATATCTTGGCTACACTGGGTACATTCTCCAAATGCTGTGAAAATTTTTAGAAAGTTTGAACTATATTTTAGAAAACAGAAAAGTCAAAATAGTCTGGACCCACAAATATTTTCCAACACCATCTTTTATTTATGCTTTTTGCTCTTTATGCTACCCCAGATTTGGAAATTATTCAAATCAAATTCCATACTTTTCCATGCTGTATAATAGATGCTGAGCAACACTGTTTTTAAGACCAACATAATAATGTCATTTCGGAGCAGGAAAAGACTGAAATTAATCAGCCCATATCATCCTAGCTCATACCCTCAAAATTTAGACACTGAAAATGCATTATGCTTAGTCAAATTTAACCACTTTCACTTTATTAAAAACAGGCTGATCCTTGAACTGAACATTAAGTCAAAGTAATAAATACATAAATAAATCTGAATCACAAAACATCAAACTCCAAGCTTTTAATAAATAACATTAACTATTGGCCACTACTGGCTCTAACTTCAGCTAATATTGATAGTTGGGAAAATGCCTTGAGCACCAAGTTGATTAATTGGGTTTTCACTACTGAGCAGAACCACTGTAAACTTGAACTTTAGCTGACGTTAGCAAATCTATCTGCTTACTCCTTCTATTTAACCTGCCCCCTCCCCTTCATCTTCTCTGCCTTCTGCTCACCTGTGCTGGAAGAAGTTCTCCAGAGCCTTACAAATGGTGTATCTCTCCTGGATGGTCAGAAGATGCTCCAGCTGCTGCCCGAAAGTTCGACCATGAACCCGGATACTAGGGGGCAAAATCTCTGCCACCCACTGCAGGGAGCTGAGCACAGGAGAGCGGGCACGTTCTGTGGGTACGCCGCCCCCTGCCATTTCCTGCTCTGCCAGCGTGAAAGTGGGCGGACCGTCTTCGACTACCAGGGTGGGCATCGCACCACTGCCTTGGAGCATGGACACCACCTTCTCATGAGACGATGTCCTAAAGGAGATAGAGCCTGTTAACTCCATGTACCAAAACTGATCCAAGTTTGTATACACGACGATAAGTGAAAGGAGATGAAGAGTCCACCTCATGTCGAGTCCATTCAGGAACAGGATGCGGTCTCCTGGTTTTAGACCTGCCTTGTCTGCTGGGCTTCCTGCATAACAGAGACAGAGAGAGGGAAAAATATATATTTGTGTTGGTATAATACTGTGTATCGCCACACAAAAAAGCATTAAAACTGTAAATGCACATAACATACCAGGGATGACAGAGTCGATCCACACTGGAGCATGACCTCTAAGAGTGAAGCCAAAACTCATGTTGCCCTTGCACACTCTCACTGTCCTAAAGAAACAGACAATGAGCTTTGATTAAGTGAAAACAGACTCTTAAATAAAAGCAGATGTGTAGAAGCCACTCTGTCTGTGCTTCTTTGTGTTATTTATGTCTACACTGATCACCAATTAGCACCTATCTCTTATGGCAGCTACTAGCTTAATAAGTCAGGGAAAGTAGAGCACCTTTAAGTGCTGCTTATTAGTGAGGAGACAAATAGATTTTAGTCCATGGCACCAAAAGATGAAGATTTTTTTTGTGTGTGTCTGAGAACATTTTAAAATCAGCAAGAGGGGAAATGTTCATGGACAAACTGTGTATTAATTTTTTTTGTTCATGACATCAAAGAAATTCCTGTAATATGATTACATTTGTAATATAGAAAATAATGACTATGTTGGACCATAGGAGGTGTTTGTCACCCATAAGTTGAGGTAGCAGTGGTGAATAATTTTAATTGCTATCTCATTCTCCTTATCAGGAAGTATCTACTATCTAATTGTGGACCTCATACAGATTTCCATATTCAGCAGACTACTTTAAATTCACATCCTGCTTAAATATGGACAGTCTATCTCCAGGGACTATAAGCCAGAGCAACAGAAAATATTATCTGCCTCTTGTGGGATTTTATTAGTACAATTTTAAAACACTATTTAATGATGTCAAATAATTATGCTATTTAACTGTTTAAACAAATGTATTTTATTTCTGATAAATGTAATCAGGACTAAAATGTTCACCAAATGGCATCACCTCATGATGACATAACAGGAAACAGCACCATTAATGATGATGAGAATCAGAGAACAACCATGACCATGGCTGAAATGTATTTTATGTTAATATTGGCTTTAACACTGAAGAATCTATTTTTCACTGAATTCCTATAAAGTTCAATTAATAGAAAACCGTAGTAGTTTGTTAATTTAAATTCTAAAAGTCTTAACAAACTTAACATTACATGAAAGAAAAAAAGGTGATTTCCGCTGATCAAATGTCAAAGCACAAAAAGTGAGAACACAAGATGAGCAGAAGAAAATATTTTGAGATTACTCAACCTACTGATAAATACTAAACTGTGATTCTACATATACCCTCTTACTAAAGTGGTAACACTGACATTAAACACAGACCTGCAGTTGGATGTGGTGGCAGTGGTGTGCCCAGCTATGAGGGAGGTGGTCTTGCGCATGCCTCTGGTGGGTAGGGCCACACCCTCCTCTGCGTGGGTGCGTGGCACTGAGCTGGCACGAGTGGACACCAGAAGGCGTTCAGGGTGATCTTCACTTCGGCTCCGGCGAAGGTGTTGGCGGCTGGGGTCACTGAAGCTCCGCCCCTTGAGCCGGCTCATCAGGCTCTGGGAAACCACCTCGTCAAAACGCTCCCGATGTTTCTTGGGAATGAAGATCCTGGCAAACATTGCGGAATCGGACACAAGCTCAGATTAAAAAAAAAAAAAAAAAAAAAAGCTTCTAGTTGAAAGCAAATGTGGTTTTCAGTGAAAAGGCAAATTGCGGGACATATTCAGTTTGCCTTGTATGTCAATGACAAAATCATTTAAACACAAAGAGACACATCACTCAGTGAAAACGTAGTAAAGCCCATTCCACTTCTTGTTTCAAAACACGATACCAAAAGTCACATCAAAAAAGCATTTCAGCCAAAACTCCTCTAAAATCCAAAATGCTTTATCCTCATTTCTTAACACATCCATCGTGCAAAGTATCCAAAAAAAGAAAACAGAGGGATTCTTGCTCTGGTTATGTATTGTTCCAGCAGCAGCATTCACTTAATTGGTTCAAAAATAGTTCAGTCCATATCGTCTCATGGGAGGGCCGAGACAGGTAGAAGAGACTGGTCCAACACTACTGTGTGCATGCACGTGTGTGAGAGAAAGAGAGAAAGCCAGGAGATAAAGCGCTGTGTTGTGTGCTCCTGTCACATTAGCAGCTGCAGGTAATACTGCTCAGCACCAGTGACAGTTCAGCGTTAATATGAGAGTAGGAGGGAGCCCAGTGGTTGTTCCACTTCTGGGACAAAGCTCTCTCTACTAGTGTTGTTTCCCCCTCCCATAAGCAACTCCCAATGCCTTTTGCTTCTTAAAGGAAAAACCCACCCGCAGATGCTCTTGGATATCAGCATGAGACCGTTCTAACTCCATAGTGAGCATGTTGTGCATGTGCTGCAGTTGGATAGATAGCGTCCAATCAACAAAATGTAGGTTGTAGAGTGAAATACTGGAACATTACGACTGCTTCTTAACAAGCAAATGTAAGAGTAGAGCTACAAACAATAGCTTGTGGTGTAGAAGTTTGTACTGCCTTTCCTGTACATCTTATTTCATGCTTAATGATTATTTAACAGTAGTAACAAAAAGTACAGAACAGGCTTTTTTGTTCTTCTTCTCTTTCCCTGGGACTGATGTTTTTGTGTGCTTTAAGTGTCTGTTCACATTAAATTGTCACTGCACTGACATCTGTATGCAGTTTAGAGTCGCCCAATTATCTGCACAAGCGAAACAACAAAAGTGACCCAGAAATGCAAGAAACACGGCCAATAACTATGTTTTTAGAAGTGTTTGAGTGTATATTTTTCCTTTTAATATAGGACATTCTGTTTTTCTTTTGCTTTTATCTGTTGCTCGTTACACACTTCTACCTGACACACATACACAACTAATATGTCCCTTCTCTTTTCTGCATATACCCATCCCACCTCCATCTACAACACAAGCCACTTCCTCTCTCTGAATCTCCTGGGTAGCTCCGTTATGCAGAGGAGAGACAAGTGCTTTGGTTTTTCAGAGTGTGCCAGTTTCACTGTGCATCTAGATATACAGCACTGCCACTGTCAGAATAAGACTCAACAGTACAGTTTGGTTTTTCAAAGACTGCACATACATTTGGGAACATTGTTAGAGGGCAAGTATTAGATGATGATGATTCAGTGGGTTCATAAAAAGGAAATGTGCAATTGGAATCAAAATTGATGCAAAATCACAGCAATATCTTTCAATCAAAACCTGATGGAAGCTAGGAGATTTTACACATCAGTTAAATTTTTGACATTCTAAAATTCACAAACTGACTCAGGTGCACACACAAATGCCTATAATTACAGTTGCCCCAAATACTATTACATTGATCTAACAAAAAAAATGGGAACATATCCCATATCCCTATCTGCGTAAAGGAAACATCTGGGACATCGTCTATAAAGTTAACAAGAAATTCAGGAGCGTCACTTTTCTTTTATTAAATTGGGTAAATTGACGTGAAATACTATCAACTGAGTACTTTTCTCCTCTCAACTCAACAGGCTACATCACATCAACCAGTTCAAATAAAGATAACGGTTTTCAAGTCCTCTTAGTGAGCTAGAAGTACAGTACACATGCTTAGGAGGCCAGCAAATCCAGACCTAATCTGAGACCTGTTTCCAGTCCACTTCCTTACAAATATTACAGAATACCCCCTTATCTTACTGCAATATTTTGTTAATACTGGAAAATGAACAGCACAGTGTATAAGTCTGTCATCTTATACATGAGTGAAGTTAAGGTTACCAATTCTGTGCAGCGGAAACTTTTCAAACACTGTGGTGTTCCACAGGGATCTGCTGTAGTTCCCCTCTGATTTTCACATCTATACTAAATCTACACTTTTTCATACATATGCAAGATATTACCATGGTGATGATACCACATCAACAATATCATATTATAATATAAGCTTTTGCTCCTGGCAATACAGGTATGCACAAGTGAAATTTCATAAACTGATTACAATGATTACAACTATAGATGAAGACATATTCTTTCCAAAGCCACATACAATTCTGAGATAAGCTGATGTTCTGGATAAACTAAAGGGAAGCAGTGAGTATGCGGGGACAGTGTAGGTACTATTTATTTGCTCTCCAACAAAAATACATCAATACAAATACAAAAGGGGAGGGAAGGTGTATATTATGCAGATGACAATGATTAAGTGTATGGTGCATTCATGCAGCAAGAGGTCTTTCTGAGACTCTTTGCAAAGGCTGCATTGTGCACATTTGAGGTTATATAGCAAGGAGGAAGATGTAAGGTAAGTCTGGTAAGAGACATAAAACCACAGCATGTAATGAGCTACAATCATCAAACTCAGCTCACAGAAACTTAAAGTTGTGTACTAGAGAAAGAATCATAAGTTGGTTTAAGATAAGCAGACATGTAGTTGGAAGCACTGGATAGATAAAAAGAATGACAGAAAAGCCAAAGAAACAGATAAAGAGATATGAGCATTAAATTATGACAAAGTCAACGAAGCAAGGAAGCAGAAAGTGGAGAACTGGAGCTCTTTGTAGGCCAGGGTCATGTAACTACTGGGACTATAGCTAAGTAGTGTGCTTACAGGCTATGTAGGCCACAGAACTTTCCCAAACGCAACTCATACATCACTATAGTTGCTTGGACAAACAGAGTATAGGGGAAAATCAAGCAGAATGGGGCCATGTGTGCATTCATGACAGCCCGGCTCAGGTCTTGACATCTATCAAGATCTATTCTTTCCATAGGCTTCGGTGCCATCATCCTTTTTTTCTGCTCTGTCATGTTTTGACCTACGTGAAAGATAGTTTCACTTCTTAATTGTAACACGACCACAACAAGTGAGCAGAAACTTAACAGCTCTCCTCCATTGTAGTTGGATGTAGGCCTCGGGATGCCCTCAATTAGAAGGAGGGCGCGAGGAGTCTATAATTAGGACTGAAGGAGGGGTGGATCAAGGACATCGAGCACAGTGGGATGAATGACAACGGCAATCAGCTGGGAAACTCATTGCCACAGCCATTATTATCAGACCCACTTCTGATCAGCCAATTTGACAGATGGCCCAAGTACAGCAAACACTAAGCATCAGACAGAGTGGAATGAAGCGCAACGGAATTAAAAATGCAAAGAAAGCAAAACAACACAAAAGTTATCACTCCTTAATTTTGCCAGAAACTTAGTTTGCATATCATGTTTCCCACACTAGACTTAAATTTAGGAGTGGCACAGATTTTCATATTTTTGTAAGTTGGCAGAAATTGTAAAATAATCATCAATACAACAGAGATAACAAACGGCAGATGCACAAAAATACTTCAGCAACTTCAGATACAATTCAGCACAAACAATACAAAGCACAGTGGAGATCAAAGTGAAAGTGCCATACCGAAAGTGCCTGGAAAGGCTCCTATCCCTTCCCATGGCTCTTCGGGGGCTTTGAGGAAGTGTCTGAGCTCAGTTAAGCAATGCAAATGCCTTCCCTCTATCTTGGTGAGTCCCCATCTAGTTTGAACAAACAGCTCTCCCGGACAAAAGGGGAAAGAAGAGAAATAAGAAGGTGTCCTGGATCTCAAAAGCACTTGCTGCAGGCTCGGAAGGCAGCCAGATGGAGAAAGAGAGGGAAAGAAAGAGAGGGAGGGAGAAAACGGTAAGACTGGCTGTGGATTACATCCCTCCACACCTCCAAAACATCCTCAGGCAGCATTATCAGCTGTTCTGCAGCTTCATGTTGGGGGCAGCTCTCTTCCTCCGTTCCCATCTTTTCCCTCTTTCTTCCTCGGGTGAGAAAGGAAGGCAGGGTCAAGGTCGCCACGGGGAAGTGTTCCCGACCGCAAGTTAAAGGACAGTCCTTGTCACTGAAACATCCATCATTTGGCAGTCAGAGGTAGTGAGTGACAAATCTTTCTCTTTCCTCAGTGGAGGAGTAAGGAAAGAATGAGATGAAGAGAGGAGTAAGTGAGGAGGGAGAGGGGAGAGAAGTGGAGAAGTGAGGAGAGCCCCAGTGGAATTTCATAGGCAGGTCAGCACCACAATGACTGAGAGTGTGTGTGCAAGAACCAATAATGTGCATATGTGTATGTACAGAAGTTTTGCCAGTCTCGTCTGTGCTCAAAATTTCTGTTTAGCAACATCCACTTGGATTCCTGGTAACATTTTCAGTCCCAAACAACTTGTCTGGATAATTAATGATTTGTAAAAGACTAAAGAATGCATCCCAAATTCTGGATCAGTCCCATTAATTCACAGCTTTGAAGTCTATACATACATAGTATTAGACAAAGGCCTACATTTCGTATATAATTACATTCAATTACCATAGCAACACAGATGTGCATGTACAAAAGAGCTAATAAGAGTTGCGAGATTGTCCCTAATGACACTCCAAATACACAGTCTTTTGCATAACTTCCAAGTGTTCAAGCATTACCTACCACGCGGGTTTCAGAGTCGTTTAAGAATCGACACTGGCAAGTGCGTCAGAAACCTAAGAGAGAATTTATTAAAAGAAGTAGGCTGCTTATAAATAGAACGCATCCTGTGGGAGGGCAAGCCAAATCAGAGAGGGGACAGAGGCAGACTGAGCAGAACGTGGCCCAGCTGGACAAGTTTTACAAGACGAGCAGAAGAAATAACTTCATAAGCTATTAAACACACCTGATATGTGACCTCTAATGATCAGACTGAGGATGAGTGGGTGAAGTGTGTGTGGACGCACAATTGTGTGAGAGGCTGATTGACTGTCACAGAAAGTAACAGTTATTGAGATGGAGCAAGAGAGATTGGCTGATGGGAAGTAGAGGAGGAGACAACAAGGAAGTTTAAAAAAAAAAAAAAAAAAGATCGAGCTTCTGTGACAGATGCATTAATTCTCTACACTACAAACCACATCACTGGCACTTTAGACTGGAAGTAAAAACAACCACTTTACACTCTTAGGTGATATTTTGTGGTTGATGGTTATTTTAATGGCTGTATTGTGAGCTTTTCAAAGCTCACTTTTAGCTTTTAGGCACATCAATATTTGCATTATCAGACAATGCCTTCCTACATAAAAGTTCTTGCAGATATCTTTTCTCCATACACCTAGACCTTTTTTTTGCAACATCCATTTACATCAACATCCCGAGGCATGCTTAAGCAAAACTCCCTGAGGCCTATACCACGGAAACACGATCACCAGGGACTGCTGAAAACAACCAGATCTTTTTCAAATGTGAAAACACAAATTACTCTACTTCCTTATGAATACAAACCTGACAAACCCCTGTTAGAATTGTACAACGTAACTAGGTTTCAGAAACAAATGATTGCCAAACAGTGGAATCATAAATAGCGGTGATAGTAATAATAAGGTAAGAACACAGCAGGCAGACTCAGGGAGAGACAGAGAGAAGAAAGAAAAAACTTTGCATATGAAAGCTTGTCAAGGTCAGAGCGCACCTGAACTCAATACCTCAGAATGGAATTATGGGTAGCAATTATCTGAAGTTTGTCTAAAAACAGGTTCAGACACTAGTGCGTACCTTTTCCTTGCTGCCTAAAGCTGAGACAAACAGCTAAACCGGGTCTCAGTCCTCTACGGATTCATCTAATGCATAATTAAGGACTTCTGTGCAAAACAAACATTACAAAGCATTTTTACAGGCAGCTTTCTGAGGGGGGAGATGTGTCGCAAACAGCTGTGTCAGAGAAAAGTGAGATGGCTGGACTGTAGCTTTTTTTTTTTTTTTTTTTTTTTTTTTAGTTGTTTTTTTGGGAGGGATAACTGGTTACTCACAAAATCAAGTGACTAAAGGAAGCAGAAACTAAGATAAAACTTTACCGACACAACTCCACATTGACCATAATAATCCCAACTGACCACATAGGAGAACAGTGTATTCACCAGGCACATGCTACTATTATAACTACTGAAACCTCTGCAGAAGTACAACGCCAAATTATTTAGTACTCACCTGAGGCAGCAATTCATAATTTCTTCCAGCATAGAACTTCAAAGTAAAGACTTTACACATATGTGAAAGAGGGGTGTGTGCATCTATGTGTTTTTCTATGCGTGCATATCTCATCTTCTAGCAGCAAACTGGCTATAGCAGCTAAGAGCTGTATGCAGTGGAGGAAATAAAGAGCATCCAGTGATGTGATCCACAAAAAACTGGTGCCTGTATCAAAGAGAGCATCACAGCTGACAGAGAAAAATGGAAAAGAAACAGACCAACAGAGAGGACGCCAAAGTGAGAGGAAGTGAGAGGGAAAGATGGTGGGGAGGGGAGCTAACGAAAAATTTGCGAGTATGTGCAGAGGTATTGTGTTTTTGGTTTTGATTTTTACATCAATGCTGAGGAGGAGGAAATGTAATATTCCACAGTGAGTTTCTAACCATATCCTTTGTACTATACCTGAAAGGGGGAGAGACTGTACAAAGTGACATTCAACCACATCATCTGCTTTTGATCCACACCCCTTCCACATTTGATAATGACATGCTAAGAGGGAAAGTCTCTAAAATATTTATTTCACAGGTCAATTAATGAGAGTTTTCTCCCTCACTGTGCTTCTACTGTTATGTAAGCCTATAAATAACTGTGTCTTCAATACACAATGCACCATGTAGGTGCACTTTTAGAGTTGTCAAAAATAAAGATCATTATTGCAGGATTCAGCATTCCTTTGTCAGTTAAGTAAAACAGACACGAGCTAAAATTATGGAGTTGCTGAGATTGGCGGGAAAACAAGTATTTGGATGGAGGTTATTCATTTATTAAAACATCCTTGTAGTATGTGGCTGAACTGTTCAACTGTGTCCCCTTTGTTTAGTTAATGTTTTACAGTGACACATTGGTTTCAAGACCACGTATGTCATCATTTTATAACCTTAAGAGAACTAAATCATCTACTGAGACTTGCTGTGAAGTCTAATTTCACATGGATCCTAGGAGAATTTGAACAGTAAACTGCAGTACTGACTAAAACATTTATGAACCGTCCTTACTGCAAAACAGGCAGTGACAGCTGTGAAACTCTGAATGATCCCCGTTTGATCTTTAGATAAGACTGACCATTCTCCATTTCATTGAAGGAGCAGAAATTATATACACTTTATTTGATGTTTTAATATGAATAGACTCTTTTAAATTAACAGATAAGACAGAAAATATTAGTTGATTTTCAAAGTTGCTGATGCTCTTCAACTAAAACATGTATATTAAACATAAATAATACAAGGTCAATAATAATAGAATCATTAATATTAAAGTGTGTAATACTTGGTGACATCTAGTGGTAAAAATGCATATTGCCACTAACTAAATACCACCACTACTACTACTACTACAGAGCCCCTATGTGAATATGAAAAAATAAAAAACAGACAAACTCAGAAGTGTAGAGTCAGTGTGTGTTTTGTGTGTCCAGGGTTTTATTTTCATTTTCCACAATCATACACCCCAATATCCAAACACAGCATCTCTCAAGTGTGTATAAATACAAATCTGACTGTATGTGAGTCTGAAGAGCTGTTTAGTTACCTGACATTGTCGATCAGCTGCTGATGCTCCTCTGTGATCAGGATGTCAGGCAGGGCCTCTGCTAGGCTCTCCACATCCCTCTCAGCGGCGTACTGCTTCAGTACCTCAAACAGCTGCTCCTTCACATCCGGCTCCTCTCCTAGCACCTCCTCCACCTGAAATCAATTGCTAGAGATTAGAAATTAAAACCTAAGATCTGAATAAATGGCCCAGGCACGCCTTAACTGTGCACCCACCTTCTTGTTAAACTCCATGGCTTTGTGGGCACGACTTTCCCGGACACTGTCTCCGCTCTGTGACAGCACCCTCATGCTGCTGCTCAGCCTTTTGGGCCGCCGGGCCATACTGAGCACGCCCAGACGCAGAGGACGCCCCTGGGCTGCTTTGATCATGGCCGCTGCTGTTTCATGATGTTTCACTGGAATGCCATTGACCTCCATGACATAATCCCCGGCTTTAAGACCACTGCGACCAGCTGGACCACTGGGCATGCAGTCCTCCACCATCAGAGGGCTGTCTCCCACGATAGTGAAACCAAAACGACCATCTGGGCCAGGATTGATGTCGATCTGGAAAGGGGAAAATGGTGAAGTTTTAATGCTGGTGGCTGATCACTACAGATTTTTTTTTTTCTTTAGAATGGCAATGGGATATGATAAATTCTCTGATTGACAATCACACAAAATATCACAATCAGAGGGAATTGTGAAGATGTAACACTCAGGGTTCTGTTCTCCAGCCAATCAGAGAACTACATTTCAGGGCAGTTTTACATTGTTTGACCTGATTTTAGCAACAAGAGCCAAATGGTCATGAGAATGTTAAATGGAGAAGCTGCCATGGAATAGGTAAAAGCAGCAGAAGGAGCTGGAAGTAAACTAACAGGAAAAAAGCTACTCTTGAAAATACCTGATTAAAATTTACATTGTTCATTTAATTCAGGAATCCAGCTATTTATTTAACTCTTTTAACCCTCAAAGACCTAAACAGCCATTAGCAACCAAAAGCATTTATTAAATAAAAATGTTTAATATTTTTTGAACCATTAATCTTACCAATAACTTGAAATAGTTCAAGTAAAATGCAGTTTCTAAGCTTTTCACTGGCATCAGATAAGGTCTGGGCATTCAGAGGCTCCACAGTGAATGTGGATATATCATCATCTTCTGTAACACTTGTACAAAACCTATGTAGTTTGATAAACAACAATGGTTGTAGATGATGTTGTTTGTCTATATTTCAGTTGATGATATATTTTGCTGAAAAAGTCACTTTTTTTCAGTTTTCTCTGTTTTGACATAAAAACCTTTGAGTTTACTGAGCGCTTTTATGAACATCTACATGATCAGTGAATTAAACAATGGAAAATGCCTGATTTTAACTGAAAAATGCAAAATAGTGAGTATATTATAATAAATGGTAATGAATGACCGTCACAGTCGGCACAAAAACAGTACTAGGTCTTTAAGGGTGAAAGTTCAATTTTCAAATTTGTTTTAACATCCCCCCCCCCGGTCCTCCATATGTGAAATGTGGATTACTGGGTTGTAAAACTTGAAGACTATGCTTCTATTTGGCATCACACGGCAAAAATTAACCCTGTTACAGATGAGTCTGGCCTGTCACAGATTCTTATGTAGAAAAATGGTACAGTATGAAGCTGGTTATGTGGCAGTTACAATGACTAATCACTGTCAAAATGCATCTATACTGTGCAGAGGAAGACATTTTAGCTTTGCTGTTCCTTAGCAGCATTAAACCGTGTCATGTTTTCAATCTTTATATTCATTCAGAGGATGTGCATTTACACTTATAGCTTCAAGTTTCACATTGCAGTTTTTTCACCTGCTCAATCCGTGACACCACACCGATGCTTGGTGGCACCGTCTTAAGAGTCTGAGCCAGAGCGATCAGTGCCGGTGTGCTGAGGTTGGTCACATCCTGGCCTTCGATGTCTACCACCTGGTCACCAGGCTGCAGACCAGCCAGGTATGCACTACTGCCCTCCACCACGGATAGAATGTAGCTGGGCCCGGTGCCACCGAGCCGGAAACCAAACGCCTCTGGCCAGTTCTGATTGGTGGCTGGAAGGCCAAGGTCTGAAGGATGGAAAGGGAAGATGAAACATGGGAAAATACAATAGACTTGAAAGAATAAGAAAGAAACAACGCAGCATCATTTAAGATGTGAAAAGTAGCGCAAGCTGTTCATACGGAGAAGCAGGTTGTGAGCTGTGAAATGGAGGTCAAACGGTCCACTGGTTTAAATGGGGCACCTGCAGCTCAGTGATGGCAGCGGCAACACTGGTACATTTAATAAAGCCATATATAGACAGGGAGAGGGTGAGAATTAATTTTAACAGCATTTTCTGTTGAAGAAGAGATAAAGTGAAGAAGGTTATTTTCTGACTGCTGGTATCTAGTCCACATATTGAACTGCTGGCCTTCCCCTGGTCACTGGCCTCATTCTACTGCTGCAGAAAGCTGCCATGTCCCCACAGGCTCACTTGGCTTCGTCTATACTGATCTACAGCCAAGTGGATACGTCAAAGACATATAGGTCATTATGGACATTATAGATATTAAAGGCTTCTGTTGTGGCAGTTATTATGTTCCACCTTAAACATTTCAATTAAAAGGTTATGTATAAAAAAAAATATAGGAACAAAAAACAACATTGAGTTCACTTTGAATTTCTTTCAGGTTTCTCTAGATGACACCAGAAAACATGTAAAATCTAAGTAATTTTAGCCTCAAGTCAAAATGGTGCTGCCACTCCCATCTGGTGATTTTAATGAGCTCTTAAATGATGACATAACCCCATTGTATAAAAGTCAGAGTAGCGCCTGACAATGAAGGGCATAACAGAGAAGAGAACCATTACATAATCGCAGGTTCATAAACAATTACATGCCCATCAAGCCTCAACAACAAACCACTCTGTTTTTATCTCCGAAAGTGATCAGAGGCACTGAAAGATGGAGACAGAGAGAATATAACACAGAACAACTAAATCAGAGGGTATGAAAAGTAACAAAAAGTTCACGAGAAGTGAGAAAATGAAAGTATGAACAAGACTTTGCAAAGATATACAGCCATGATAGATCTGCTTCCATGAAAAAAGAAAAAAAAGACAAATCAGCAAGAGCTCTCAGTGGAGCCCAGGGTTAAAAATTCAGGGTGAGATGTGGCAGAGTGAGTAAAACATATATCAATTCCAAAGAATAAAAGAGATGCAGAACTTGGTGACAGCTTGCAGAAAGGAAACATCAAACTGGAGCTGATTACTGATCTAAAATAGATTGGGAAACACTGACATGAGGCTGTGGATTAGAGTCTATTGTCTCTGCCAGAACACAAACCTTATTTCAGTCCTGTCCTCTTCATCATGCATCCCACATACCTCAACTAAGGCGCAAACGTCTCCAACGCTCCTACTTATCTCACCTCCATTATATGAAGTGTTTCAGGAACACCTTGCAAAATGGAAGATTCATAGAAGGACTTACAAAAATCTTTGGCCGCACTCCGGGTCCCAGACTTGCTCTGGCGCAGGGAGAAGCGGCCCTTTCTGCTCAGGAAACGCCTCATCCTTGCCCGGCTTGCGGCAGGGCACGTTCCAGCCAGCCTCCCTTTGCCCCCAGCCTGGGGGACGAAGCAGCCAAAGAGTGCCCACAGACACCCTCGTGCTGCCCCTCACCTGAGCTCACTCTCTCCAGAAGCCTCTCCCCATCTACTCAACTCCACTTTACCTAAAAGGTCACATGTGTAGGTTATGTAGGCTGATACCGTCCCTTGCTCTCAATCAAAGAACCAGCGGCTTGGAGGTGCAGACAGGGAGGCCGAAGGAGAGGGGAGAGCGGCTGGAAGGCAGGCTCTCCATCCTGGGTGAGGCGGTCCAGTCTCAGCCTCAGTCCAAACCCTATGGCTGAGTGATGATCACAAAACTGGGACACGCATACTTGGTCCTGAAATGGTTTGTTCGCAAGAAAAGGTACTGCGAAGCCCCATTTTTCTATAAATACCTCTCCTCTCTCTCTCTCTCTCTCTGTCTCCCTCTGTTGCTTATGTGGATGGGTCCCTCTCAGAGGGCTGAGGAGTGACCCAGAAACTGGATGGCATACCAGCCAGGGACACTTCTCTGATTATAGTGTCTATGTTAACCTCAGCAGTGGAGCACCAGTTACAGAGATGGAGCCTACAGATTTGCTCAAGGTTATGGCATGATTTCAGCTACGCTCATCATATGTGTGGATTTAAGTACAAGTATGCATATGTTAACACAACTGTTTGTGAGTTTCTTAGTCAGTGCTCTGCTGCACTGTTGTCCCATGGGGAGTAACAGTAGACGCTATGCTTTACCTGGCAGGCGTGTGCTTTCAAAGCAGGTGGTATTCCTATGACATGATAGATGGCATTCCCTCTACAGCCACACACTTCTACAAAAGAAAGTGTTGAAAAGTAGCAGCTTAATTACAACCACTACCAAAAAAGAGAGTGGCATTCACATACTTAATTGGAAGGAAAATCATTCTGCGTGAATATACAACGTACAGGCCAGTCACTCACAGGATTAAAGGGATGCTTCTTCACTTCATTCTTACAATTTAGCACCAACATTAATGTTAATCAACAGCTTCCCCAATAGTTTATGCCTCAAAAAGATAAGCTTAAAATTATTTTAGAAACAAATATTTATAGTTAGGTTTTAAGTTAGTTGTTTCTTTTTCACTCCAAATATGAGCCTCAATGTCACACAATAGGGCAAATATCAACTTTGCACAACTTATTTTTCATAAACCTCCATATAAGTAAATATGATGGTAGTACTGCAATGACTTCTTTTTCAATCACACACACAAAAAGACCAAAAAGCTGATGTGTAAGAAAATAGCATTTATTTGATGCAAATATTACTGGAGTAATCTAACCATGTTTTTGTTTGTGTACTGGTGTCTGTCATACTTTGAGATGAGAATGACCAACCAGCTGTAGAACAAACAGAACTTATAACACTGTACCACGGCAAATTTGTAGTGTCCCGACTGACCTCAGACCGGCAAGAAGGTGCACGTCTGCCTGTAAAAAGGCCTCACATTTTTCACCTGCCAATCCAAAAAAAAAAAAAAAAAGAGCAAAGGCCATGAAATGAAGTCATTTAGGCAGTGGAAGAAAGAAGGACTTTCACTTTTTGACTGCAGCAACAAAAAGACACAATGGTTCAGAAGGAGACAAATAGTGTAGCTGCTGAACAACAAAAGGCTTCCGTGTACTGCAGGCAGGCATGGTCTATTTGTGGAAATATGCATCTGTTAAGAGCTTCAAAAGCTTACAAATAATCTTTTTCGAGCTGCATCCACTTCAAAGTAGCTTGCATACCAAGTGCTTTATTTCAATTAAAATCTAACAAATAATAACAGTACACCTCATGCACTTTCACTTTGTTTCACACATAAAAAAATGATGTTAAGTTGCTCTATTTTTGTAACGTAAACCTTGTAAGACTTTGGCCTTTGTTTTGTAATCAAATCATACACACTCAAGAATACAGTCGCGCCAAATTCGTCCCGAGTCCATAGTTAGTATCCTCATCAATCATACGATGACAGTCTGAATCTCCACCTCCTCTGGGGAGGTGATGACATATTCCTCCTGCTGCTGCACGACCTGTATTCCCTCTTCAACTGCTTCCTCTGTTGTAACCATGGTAACTGTTCCCTCTGCCGTCTCCACGGTGCTCGTTGTTGCTAGTAGCGTACCGTCGCTGATGGCAGAGGCCAGCGTCATGGCCACCTGCTCCGTCAGGCTCTCAGGTGTAGCGATGGTGATGGTGTCGCCGCAGTCGGAGATGGACGGCCCCTCTTCATTCGCAGATACATTACGCACAATGATTTGGTGGCTGCCTGTGCCGCCGGCGCCATGCGACTGGCTGACAATTTGCTGAACTACTTTCATGATGTGGTTGCCCATCTAGGGGGGAGAGAGTTTATGTGAATGGAAGGAGCAGAGTTACAGGATAAAGTGAAAACATTTGTAATTATATCAGTTTCTTTACTGAATGTGGTTTCTGCATGTTTTAACAAGTCACATCTAAAACTACTTTAGGACGGTCATCATGTTATTTATAGAGGTAGATATTTGTTTTCATGAAAGGAGACTCAGCATTAGGCCACACACACCCACACTGTGATACACTAGAAGGGTGTGCTCAGATCAATTCTGATGAGGCTCCGCTGTTTACGTCAGTGATAATGGGTTCGGTGCTGGTTTTATCTTCCAGTTTTTGTCACAGTGTGATCAATAAATGTTTTCCTAAAACCATATTAAAAAGCAATACCGAGGTACCTGAAACATTAGTAGAAAAGGATCAAAATCCAATCAACTATAAAGACCTTTCTTATCGTATCTCTGATTACTGGATTTTCGACATTTTAAAAAAACTGCAGAAATCCAAGATAAATACTTTGAATTTTTTTCTACTTATCAACTTTAACGTGGAATAAACATTTTACAAAATACTGCAACTGGCGCAGATATAGTCCTTTGTGTTTGGGGTGCATGTATACGGACCTCGTTCTGGCCGTCTTGAATAAGCGTAACCTCTTCTTCCTGCATTTCCTCATCTGTTTGAGTCTGGAGGATTTGTGGGAAACAGAGCAAAGAAAAAACAAAGTCAGAAAAACTGTAAAAGTCAAAAAACAGAAAAATAGAAAGTCACAAAACAAACTGAAACTCATTGATTTATGATTAAGTGGAAGTTGCTAATTTTATTGTAATCTCTTTAAGAGTCAGCCTGTCGATTTGAGTGGCTGCAGCTCGGAAAGATCCATAAATATGAATCATCTAGACCAGACCGTCACAGAGGAGTTTATTTTGATGAAAATTCAATGGCTTTCTTAACATGGATTGGTTTAAAATGAATATGTCTTTCTAGAAACCACTCTTTGGCTCTTACCTTGATAATATACTCCTGTGTGTCTGCCACCACAGAGGAGAACTCCACCAGGACAGCATGAGGGTCCTCTGAGATGATGGCTGCTGTTGCGAGGCTTCCAACTGGCTCCTGCTCCTCTGTTGGAGGATCCTGCTGTTCACTGGAGTCTTCTTTATGGCAGCCTCCTGGTGGATATTAGAACCAGCTATTAGGCTAGTCTGTTAACCCTGCAGAAAACACCGACAGCTCGACAGCTTTGTTAGGAGAGATATTTTTAATCAGTTTTCTGACCTTTGGCGCGCATATGCCGATTGAGGGTCCCGTGCTCGGCAAAGCCACGGCCACATTTTGGACATTTGAAGGGCTTTTCCCCGGTGTGATGGCGGATGTGTCGTACCAAAGAGCCTTTCTCCCTGAAACCTCTCATGCAGAACTGACATATATAAGGTTTCTCATCACCATGGGTCCGCTGATGTACCTGCAGGGCGTTCTGAGCAAACCAAAAACAGATGTGTTATGTATTTTGCTATAACGTATGGGTCTATGAATGCTTTTTTTAATGCTTAAAACTAACAATGAACATTCACTACTGGCAAAATCCGCCTAGATTACCTTGGTCTTATAACCCTTGTTGCATCTGGTACAGTGGTATGGTCTTTCATCTGAATGGGCCCTCATGTGCTCACGTACATGTCCAATAGTTTTATAGAGTTTACCACACTCGCCACACTTGTACCTCCTCTCACTGACATGGACTTCCATGTGTTTTTTGAGCAAGTAACCAGTCAAGAACTCTTTTTGGCATAATGTGCACCTGAAGGGCTTGTACCCTGCAAAAAGAGAAAAGAAGACATGGGACAAAATGCAACACAACTTCAGCCTCCATGAAATACTACTGTTTCTTTTTTTAGTGTGTTATTACAATCTCACTGCAGATTACCTAAATGGCCCTTTACATGAAAACGGAAGTAGTTGAGGCCCTTAAAGGAGCGATTACAGTGTGGACACGTGTGCAGTTTTGAGGATATCTGATCATCTTCTCCATCACCTGTTTCCTGAAATCATTAATAGAAAATTATACAACATGTCAATAACCAATGTAACATTGTATTATGACTGAACACACATTCTGTTACAGAGGCGATTCATTGTGACCAGAACTAAATAGGTCCACGTCTGTTTTAATCAAGTTGCATTAACTTTATTAAGGCAATTTTAGGATGATGTAATGCTACAAAACAAGGACAAACTGTTAAGGAGACATCACTGACCCTGTTCTCATGACATTGTAAAACACATCTCTTGAGGGCACTGCAATGCAGTAAATGGTCTGATTGATCTCACCCTTACTTCTGCCTCCATCTCTACAAATTCTTCTTTAACCTGGATCTCAGTGACGTCCTCGTCTGTTTCTGGACAGGCAGAAATCACTTTATTTATCTCCTCAGTTGCCTGTGAAGTCTCCTCCACCACTGCCTCTTCTGTTCCTAGTGCAATGCCAGAGTTGATTATGGCCTGGCAGATGAGGTTGTCGCCTGCTGCTGCAGCTGCCGCCAGGGCTTCTGCCTGTGACTGCTCAACCACAACCTGGCAAGAGAGAGAGAGAGAGAGAGAAAAATTGCAATAGAATAGGTTGGATATGAAAAAAAATAAAATAAATTATGGTGAAACAATGTGAAAAGGTTATGCTTGGTAAAGGCTGAGTGTTGTAGCTAAGAAATGTATAATAAAAGCTTCCACTTTCGTCTGTATTAATAATTACATGCTATTTTTAATTACCCATTTTCAATAAAGACTTGGAGAAAATCATTGAATATAACCAATTTATTTATGATTGTTTTATGAATTTAGCTGCTCTCACAGAACTATTAAACAGAGGACACATACAGCATGCCACTACATTGGTGTTATTGCCATTGATGGAAATTTTA
>JAPQRQ010000027.1:20928135-20939347 GCA_037367365.1 Apogon talboti
AAATGACAAGAACCACTATTTCAGCAGGTTTAAGTAATTAATCCTAGTTAATCAGGCAGCAGTTGTGATCAAATTAAAACAAAGTAAGGCTGTTTCAGGGTCATGTCTGAAATCATATAATGTCTCAAACCTCATTTTCCAAATACAAACAAACTCACGAGAGGCGAAGAAAAGGGTTATATTCAAACTCGTCCATTAGAGTCGATGGCACTGTGGGTTTGTCGTCGTCATCTCTCGCCTGAAAACACAAAGGCTGGTTAACAGCTGAGAGGGATAAATAAAGTATTGTATGTGTATTTAGGTACTTTTTTTGTATATTACACACCCTGGCCCAGCTCAGCATCTCTTTAACCTTCTCATTCTCTGGCTCCACCAGCATGGCAAACTTGAGATTTTTAATGGTGTACTCGTGTCCACAAAACACCTTCTGCAAATGACGGACATGATTCAGAGTTACACAGTAGACAGTTAGGATGAACTCACACTAATGTTTTCTGAGGTGAAGGAATAAAGGGAGCGAGGCAGCGCTCAATGCCCACATTGTATGTCTGTTTTCTCATCACTATGACTCAGTCTTACACCAGCTCTGATCTGAGGTCATGTTAGCTGTCGTTAACCCTGTAAGTGCTGCACATCTCCGTGACCAAGTGTCTCTGTTTCCACTCACTGTGTCTTGAGGCAGGGAGCCCAAAACCTGGGTGAGATTGTGATACATCTGCTCAGCCGTACCCTCAAGGAACCGCCCACATCCACCGATAAAGAGCGTATCTCCTAACAAGAAAAAGAAAGGACAAAGGCCTGTCAGTGGGCAGCAGTGGTCAGTGTCTCCTCACACACTCACATAGGACATTGTAGAAGGTCAACAGAGACTCATATCTCTAGCCACTCCAGTTATTTAGCATGTTTGCCTACAAGCTGAAAATCAATTTTATGTTAAGCAACTGCTGTGCAGACAGTGTACTGCACAGTGGTTTGGAGAAACACGTTTCTCCGACTTGAACTGGTTCAACAGCTCTTTCTAATTACAGACAAAGACCTGTGAACACAGCCGGGGCGTCAGTGCACTCATCCTCCCAAACAAAGTAGCACATGTGACCAGAGGTATGGCAGGGGGTAAATAGGCACCTCACATTGATGGAGTTAAACTGCAAATGAAGAAAAAAAAAATATCAAAGAGACAACATGGCAGAGACACAAGCAAGAAACACTGCACTTTTGTATAGTACACATACTGAGGACATAACTGATGGCCTGCTTCTATAAAGACATTTTACACCTTTTACTTTATTGGCACCTTGAGTTCCTGAGCATCGATGACTTTATCAGTCAGACCGCCGATACGGTCATCTCCCCCGTACACCCTCAGTCCAGGAATCTCTTTGAGCAGAGCTTCATTCCCTCGAGCATGGTCCCTGATAAATGAATGGTCAGTTAATTAATGCTTGACCAGTGATTTGTGTGTGTGGTGTTACAGATGTACTTACCAGTGGTGGTGTGTGGTGAGAACAGCAATCAAAGACAAGCCCTCTCTCTTGACTATTTCTAGCAGCTATCAAGAAAAGCAGATGAACACACCAATTTACATGTGGATCAATTTCATGTTTATTTTTTCAGTGTATAACTGTCATAGTGTCACTGTGTTGAAGTGAATGTAGTTGGTGTGTTTACTCTCCTCGTGTTGAAGATACATCACAGTGACATTAGCAGTCTCTCACCCGGTGTGGTACAGCCGGATCCACAGCTATGGCCTGTTTACTCTGTTCTTCAATCACCAGGTACATGTAATTGTCCTCCAGGATGGAGATCACCTTTACCTTCATGGCACCTCTCACACGCATGCGCAGTACGGTGCGCCACACTTCAGGAAGACGTTTGATTTGTCAACATTACTTCGCTCATTGTGTGAATCACAAACTGCAAATCTGCACAGTGTGTTGAATTATCACTAAGTCTAGCATTAAGTGAACTGCATAAAGCAAGATACAGTTAGCTGCGGCTGTAAAGTGAATGCTGATCAGAAAACACTTTAAGCGGCGATAATGTCATATCAAACACTTTGCATATAGGAATAAAAACAATGGTTACCTGAGCTGAAACGAAGTGTGTTTTCCTCTTGATCGCCAAGAACAGACTGAAGATTATTATTCTACATTTCGGTATTCAGACCGCGGGTGTAGGATGTTATCGCGACGCCGTCGAGCCAATATGTCAAAACCAAAACAGGCATTTTAATCGAGCCGGAATCATCCAACCGTCTGTGCTCAGCAGTGGCACATCCAAGTAAATGTAGTCACAAAAAAGAGCTGAAATTAAAAACTGTATGCCATGATCGATTTGGATTAATACGAAAGATAAAGAAACTAAATACTGTTTGTAATCTGTCTTTATTGATAAACCACACAATGTCAGCATGTTTTTATACAAACTTGCTTTAGATCTGTTTCTTTCTAATACTCATTATCAATGGCATTTCTAAATTTAATTCAATGTAAAGTGGTTTATTTTACCTACTGCTACAATATATTTATTGTTGCTTCACTACATTCTTTTACTCAACATCTATAGTACATTAGATGGCTTTCACACCTTTTTACAAAAAGCGCAAACAGTGTAAAATTTGGTGCCGTAAAACAATATAACAATAAAATGCTGCTGACATGTTATGTTTTTATGATTTGATGATTTTACTTTTCCTCAAAACTTATAGTTATTACTTAAGATGACGAAGCAATATTCTACTAGTTTTCTAAAATGTTTTATATAAGTTTCTAAGACCGTACCTTATGTACAAAAGAGCACTGAAGGCAACAAACATTTAATTTCCGTACAACTAATAATTAAACAATGCTTTGTTCACACAACTTTAAACACAGGAAGAAATAGAAAGCAGTGGTGCTGAATTTGCAATGTGAACAACACAGGTACCAGTTCCCAAAGGAAAGTTAAAACTTTATGTGGAACATGAACTTACTTCCAGCAGAATAAAATAACAATGTCTTTTTACACACAAAAATGACTTTTATAAATCTACAGAAATGCTATAATTACATTTGTTAATAAAGCACCCCCCTGGATCATTTAAGATTTTGTGTTTTAACACCTAATGAAAATGTAGTTTGTACATCAATATATTACAACATATTACTAAATACATTCTGAAACTCCCATTTACAGATTCAACTTTTTTTTGTTTTCACTTAAAGCGTTCATTTTATGGCCATATATTCCTTAAAACAATCACACAAACATATGGCAGACAGACTATTTCCAATTTAAACTAAGAATGTAGTGGACGCAGTGTAGCCACATTAGAGCTGAACTTTGTTAAGATTGTGTGCCTTGACTCAGTAAATCTAGATCCATTTCAAGTTGCTTTGAAAATCTTTAACTTTTGTGTATTATTGAAAGCTTGCAGTGTAGTGAGACATTATCCAGAAACATCAGTGAGAGTTAAACGGGCATCACTCCTTTGGGACGCGGAAACCATCTTTTTCTTTCCGAAGACTTCTCATGGTTTCAATTGGGTCAGTCTGCTTTACGTGATCTTGCACAGACTTCTCTCTACAATCAGAATAATAAAGGAAAGCAGCAATTTCAGAATTAGCACTAAACAACAAAATATTTGAATAAATATTAAATCACTGTCTACGTACTTTACTCTCATAAAAGGGTTAAACGTAAATTCATCTGCCAGAGTGGACGGGATTGTAGGTTCATCATTGCTGCATTTCTCCTGTAGGCATGCAAGTACACATAAGAAATGATCAGTAACTTGTTGGTCATCTTACTGGGGTGATGACTGCTTGGATGATATACATTATACAAATACCTTCGCCCACGCTAGCTTCTTCCGAATGACTTCATTGTCTGGTTCCACATGTCGAGCAAATTTCAGGTTGCTGACAGTGTACTCATGACCGCAGTAAACACGCTAATACACAATGATACCATGGTTGGTTAGTCTGTCATGCTAAATGCAAACACTTCATCAAATCTATCATTTAAAAACTAATAATTGTAAAGGTGTTTAATATACTTTTGCTTAAGACACATAAATACTACATGTTTTTTATCCTTAAAACATGGATGGCTTTGGATCAACCACAACCATGTTTTCAGGACAGAACAACATTAGTATCAGTTAATTTTTTAATATTCTAATATCATATTATAAATAGTATTAATATTTCATCATATTCACCGTTTCAGGTGGGAGGCGTCCCAAAATTTCTATCAAGGCTTTGTACATCTGCTCTGCAGTCCCCTCAAAGAATTTACCACAGCCAGCCACAAACAGTGTGTCTCCTAGATGAACCAAGAAAGTGAAAAAAGGCCAAAAAAGGTCAAAATGACTTTGTGCTTCATGTTAAGGAGGCTGCATCAATGAATCAACTAACTGGGTTCGCCTTTAGATATCACCTTCTATTTCTCTTAGCAGTTGATATACACCCCTAATACACAAGAATAACAATATGTTAATTGATTTTCCTTATTAATAAGGAAGGTGAGTGTTCTCTGGAAGTTATTAATAAATATTGACCTCAAAGTCCCATCAAATGTAGAAGATAGACCTAATTTATGAAAAACAAAATGAGACAAAATTGACAAAAAAAATTAAACAAAATGAATACAGTGAAAAGATTAATGTCATACAGTAAGTTTGTGAATTAAGGTCCTGAGGAACCACAACATTTGTCTTTTGAGTTTCATGCTGAAAAAGTTTGCAAACTATTGTTCATAAGGGATGATGTAAATCAACATACCAGTGAAAACAGCTGGTGGCTCAGAGCTGTTTTCTTTTGTCACATAGTAACAGATGTGACCAGTGGTGTGACATGGTGTGAACAGACATTTGACATTCAGTGAACCAAGCTGGAAGAAAGAAAACACAGGTAAGTAAACATCACCTGAGGCAAATGTACTTTGGAAATAATGAACTAGTTGTGGTTTTCTTTAGATTTGAAGACGGCGGCCATTTAAATTTACTTTTTGATATTTTGTTTTGAAAATCTGTTAAGTACACAATTAATTAATTACAAGATATAGTTGGGTCTTACTTTGAAATTGTGGGAGTGTGTAACTTTCTTTGTAAGTGCATCAACTCGGTCGTCTCCTCCATAAACCCTCAGCCCTGGAATCAGCTTCACCATCTTCTCATTTCCACTGGCATGATCCCTATGAAAAAAAAAACGTTCAGCATTCTACTGTTTTTCCATAAATTTACATGTTCAAGATGAATACCAGAGGAATAAGCTCATAGAAGAATAAATGTAACCAGACATTATATTGCATTATATAATTGAAATAATAAGTAGTGCAACTCTATTGATAAAATAAAATATCTTAGCATGTAGCCTACCAGTGGTGATGGGTAGTCAGAATTGTTGTTAGTCTAACGCCATGTTTTTTGACAGCCTCCACAACCTGTTGAAGCCACAAAAGGTCTAACTGAAAAGATCTAAAATCCACTAATTAATTAATATACTTAATTAATCTCAGACAAAAATTACTACCAATTCAGACAATACAAGCCATTCTTGTATTATATTCACAAGCACAGGTTGACGTCGTTATTGTAACATGAATAAAAAAATTAATAAAAATCAATCAGTGACATACCTTTATTGGTTCGACAGGGTCAACGATAGCTGCTTCCTTGGAGTCCACGTCAATCAACAGGTACATGTAGTTGTCACTGAGCGCTGGGAGAAGTTCAACCCTCATATTTGCTTGTTCCACTAGAGATGTTTTCCTCACAGCACCGTGAAGGAGAGCAGCTGCCTGGGCTTTAACTTCCAAAGGTACTAAAAGTCAAACCCATAAGAGAGAAACAAGACAAAATAATAATAATAATATTAGTCCCACAGTCGCTAAACGTACCGTCATGACATAAAAAAGGAAAACGTAAAAGAAGATTTATATTAAAAAAATAACTGTCAAGATATAGAATAGAGCGAACAATCACACAAATATGGTAATGTTTACAGTTCGCAGTGTGCACACTTCTGCGCACAGTAACTTGGATATTACACATATATTGCACAGATATCAACCACAGTCAGTAATTCATAGCTGGTTTTGTTTTAAGAGATACGTCCTTCAACTTAATAATTTATCTTCTGCAGACACAAACACCAGGCAAAAGTGACACTGGCTGCAACTGATACGACACCAACATCAGGTAAACAACGTTAGCTTTACCGCTAATCCTAACTTTAAATATACTCAATATGTCATCTTAGTACCATAGCATTAACCTAACCTTACTATCACAGTAAATATTATGTAAGAGAGTATAGATGTTTGCCAGCACAGGCCGTATATGTTCATCTGACGGCTGTCGTCATATGACGGAAAATTTTAAATATGTCATCAGTCGGTTCTAGCTAACATTCATGTACTGCTGCGAACATGCTAGGCTACAGCGCGATATAAGACAATAGTGTTACACGTACCAAATTTTAATGCTGTTGCAGCTCCTATTAGAGTGCAGGCACTCCCTACGAGTGACTTGAATAACATAGCAATAGAAGCAAGAATCTTATCACATTTAAACAAAAAAAAAAGTTTGTTTCGGCTTCAGTTCCGCGTCCGTCCCCTTTTCAACTTTGACCTCCCAGGCTCCACCAATCAAATATGGGGGAGTGAGCGTGAATAATCAATGCTCATGAAGAAAACTGCACTGTTGCATAAAAGTAATACTTAATCATAACTTATTTTATTATAATGGTTTATATTGTTTCATTTTGCGTAGTAAATCCCTCAAAACATTGATATCATTGAAACTTGTGCTTGCGGTGTGTCCCTTCAGGCTTGCCGTAGGTGAATAATCAGGTCGTGGGGAAGTGTCGGTCAAAGTTTCATTCAACTGGGGAGAACTGCTTTGAGGCGGAAAGATTCACATTTACCCACGATGACGGCACGGAATATAACCAGATTCTGGGAATGGGGGCGCAAAATAATTTGCGTGGGGAGAAACTACGCAGACCACGCTAAAGAGCTGAAAAATGCAGTTCCCACAGAGCCCGTCCTGTTCCTGAAGCCCCCTTCAGCCTATGTGACAGAAGGCTCCCCCATCCTGGTGCCTCTGTACACCAGCAACCTGCACCATGAGGTGGAGCTGGGGGTGGTGATCGGGAAGGGGGGCACGGCCATCCAGCAGTCCGAGGCTATGGAGCACGTTGCAGGCTATGCTCTGTGTCTGGACATGACCGCCCGGGACATCCAGGACGAGTGCAAGTCCAAGGGTCTCCCCTGGACCCTGGCCAAGGCTTTCAACACATCCTGCCCTGTCAGCGAGTTCATCCCCAAAGATCGGATCCCTGACCCGGGAAACGTCAAGCTGTGGCTGAAGGTGAATGACCACCTGCGGCAGAGCGGCTCCACCTCCCAGATGATCTTCTCCATCCCCTATCTGATCAGCTACATCAGCGACTTCATCAGCCTGGAGGAGGGGGACCTCATCCTCACAGGGACTCCCAAAGGTGTTTCCGCCGTGCAGCAGCACGATGAGCTGCAGGCTGGGATCGAGGACGTGGTGACAATGTCTTTCAAAGTGGACTTACAAGACGATTAATGGAAATAGACACAGAGAAGTAAAGAGTACTTTTACTCAAGTACTGTCTGAGGTACTTGTACTCAGGGCTTGGCCTTAAAACAATAATGACAATTATTGTGATAGGCCATAACTTTTATTAATATAATTTTTAGATTGTGATAATTTTCCTTACTGTGATGTACAGATGTTTTTGTTCTGGGTTTATTCAGTTTTCATTGTCAAATAATCACACGTGCTTGTTTTAATGCTGAATAAACAATTATCGTTAACATTTCTGAAATAATGTTACAGGTGTTTGATGTGCTCTAGCCATGAAGAATACTGTATGACCTCAAATCACCGTCTTCTACATCATGAAAAACTCATACAATCAAATAAAACAGAATGAACAGCACACAATCACAGAATCAGAGCCTACATGTGTTTTTGTCTTGTTACTTCTGTAGTCTTTTACAAATCACAAACTACCGAAACACAAGTTTCTTCAGCTTTCACGCAGGACCAGAAATCAGATTTTAAGTTTTATACAAATAATGACCTGACTATCATGATAGCATTTTTGGTCAAATTGCCCAGCATTATATGTACTTTATTTGAGTGTTTATATTTTCTGCTTCTTTATATTGTCTACACCAAATCTCAGGGATGAAAATTGTAAATAATTGTACTACTTTTCAGATGAAGAATTTTCATAATGGACGTTGTGGTTTCCATCCTTTTATTTGTCTGGTGTTTTACAAAATGAAGTGTGTAGTAGTGTGTACATCAAATATCTATGAAATGTTAACACATCCACCATAAGCATTCTTCTCTCTGAAGTTCTTGCATGGTTAAATTTCAATAAATGTTGAAATTTTCCAAGCAGCATGTCACCAATACTCAAACATGCCCTCAAATCCATCTGGTGTTCCTATATCTATAAAAAAAAAAAACTGGCAATGAAATCAAATAAAGTCTGCTTTAAACACTACTGTTTCAGCATTAATCATCAAACTTTGGCCAATCAGAGACCACACAAGGACATCTTAAAATAACATTTTGCTGCAAATCATGTAATTAAATTCTAATGTAGTTTAATTTAAAAGTAGAGGTTTTCATGCAGGACCTTTTCTGATACAGTATATATTTACATGCCTGTATTTGTATGCTTACGTATTTATTCTTCGTTCACTATGATACATATTACTCATATATTCAGTTTAATTTCAGTATCTGCATGGATCAGCAGGTGGCAGTGCAGTGCTGTGATTAGGATTTACTCACTGCTTGTGAACACTAACCTCAGCAACTTCTCAGATCTCAGTTTTGGTGATTTGAGACTGTTTGTCATAGCTGGACTCTACATGAACTTTCCCACTCAGACTGGTTTATGTAACCCTAGTGACATAAAGAGGGTAAAAACACAAAATTTAAAAAGAAATAAAAGGGGGGAAAAGCAGTGTTTTTAAATGAAATAAGAGAAAAGATAAATACAACAAATAAACAGCCATCTGGGATATATTAGTTTTTCTTAAATCTTTGATTGATGATTCTCCATTGTTTGATTTATCACTAACATATGTACTTTTCTCACATAGAAGATATATCTTACAATCCCCTTGTGGCGCAGTCTGAATAGATGCCTTCAGAGCCCAAATGTGTTTGTCCCACATGAGTTCAAGTTGAGAAAATAGTCATGTTAGCGAGGGAGTGTGGAGGACTGATGGTTTGGCAACAGCTACCTGTGGTAAATCTTAAATATGGAGCATATTGTGCTGCTTGTTAAATTAGTTTCAAAGTGTTTTCCTCTGAAAAGTTTGATCTTACACATAAACCCAGTGTTTCTGTTCTAAAGAAGCACAAGGACAATAGTTTTGATGAATTTTTGTTGCTGCACAGTGAAAGGTTCTCTGAAAACAGCATCATATTTCCTTTGTTTTTTTGCCAAACACATGTTTAAATATGATCTGACTTCTTTTGAATATGAAAACTCTTTCAATGCCTTTTAATAAGGCAATATGAATAGTGGTATCCCTTTTCATTTGGTATTAACTGGCTTGCGTGGTACTTTTGGGCTGTGTACCTGCGCTATAACCACATTCTTCCTAGACTGTTTAACATCTGTTCCAGGTTCAATTACAATTCTCCCACAGGCTTCTCTGTTTTCAGGATCAATCAGAGCCTCCATCAACCTGTCCCAGACCAGTCTGCTGTAACCTGAGTCAGTGTACATCATCTTTCCACACCTGGAGGGCATGTTATCTCCTAGACTTACAGTACCCAAGACCTGATCCTTAGGGCATTTTGGGGTTATTTGCGTCCATCATTAGAACAGTTATGACAGTTCAATTAGATTTGGGATCAGGGAGGGGCTGCCGTGGCCAGTTTTCTCACACCACGTGAGAACTCTTGCGAGCATGTGCTCACAGGTGTCGTTTTTTTACGACTTATGAATCATACCGTTCATTGTCCCCGTGCGGCTGAAGGTGCTCACCAGTTAAACAATGGCTTCAAAGCGCTAACTCAGCTCTGGTTTAGCGTTTACCACATGAAGTGGTATGTTGTCATCAAACAGGAGCCTGAGAAGGAACACTTGACACTTTCAAGGCAGAGGAGGGACTAGTCTTCAGGTTCAGCACACAGTAACAATGATGTCACTCGTGACATGAAATCAAGCCGACTGTGAAAACTGAACCAAGCAACTGAGATTTAAGGGGAATCCTCTTGTAAACAAAGTGGATTTTATAAAATAACCAAAGCTGTCTCATGATGACAACCAACAAAGAGATGGTATAGGAGGCAGGTGAAAAAAGAGACCTGGTACACCCTCTGTAACTAATGCTATATGTTACATGTTACTACAGCCTGACAACAAAAACATCTGTTTAAAGCCACTGCCTCACCACTAAGTTCAGGACAGAGATATCGGTCTTGCTGGAGGTTATTAGGTCAAATCTCTGAAATTGCTATGGAAAACCACTTGGACATGAATACAAGCTTCAACATGTATTATGAGGAGAGAATTTTGTTCATGGTCATACAGCGAATTCTTCTTAAATTTATTTGGCATTTTCTAAATACAAGATGGAAAAATTGACAAAAATATCATTGGATGACAGAAAGGCATCTGGGAAAAAATGCCAAGCCTTGGCATAAATTTCATCAACATGTGAAAATGTTTCATCACTTGGCTGTGTGTGTACAGTCAGTAAATGACCATTGGTGACGCCTTGCTTTGCACACACACACACACACACACACACACACACTGTATGCCGCCAGACAGTTCTGCGGTACGTCATTCTCAGTTAAAAATGCCAATACACGCAACCAGCCGAGTCGGGGAGGGTGAATGTGACATACTGCATTAAAAAGACATGGACTCACATGGTTAAGAAATGGATTTTTATTTAGTTTTTGGAAAGCCTGACGGTGTGTGACTGTACTGTTCAGTATGTGGGTGTAAATGTATAAACCTGGATTCAAGCCCCAGAGCCAAAAAGGAATTTGTATCTCTTTTTCCCATGTGATTTCTAAAACTTCGACAAGTTTTGACTGGATCTACTCTGCATGTAAACAATTACACTGCATTTAACCTTCCTGTTATGTTCATTTGTCAGGAACAGCAATGATGTTCCGGGTCAATTTGACCCGGTGCATGTTTAATTATCCAAA
>JAPQRQ010000027.1:20939447-20961615 GCA_037367365.1 Apogon talboti
ATACTTTTAACTACTTTTCCTAGATCTTCAAACTTTAAAACGGGTCAATTTGACCCATAACATAACAGGAGGGTTAAGTAACACAGACTCATACAGTCTCATACAGGATGGAGAAGTGGGTGGCTGAATATTGATACAACCAATTAGGTTTTATTTATGAGCCAAAGTATGTGGCTGTAATTCATTTGCACAGAATAATGAATGGGGTCTTTGGCAAATGAAAAGAAACCATGCATGAAGGCCAGGTGTGCACCTCTTTCATTCTTTCATTCATAGTGATTGACTGCACATAGTGAGTTAACATTTTATTTGAAGATGCAGGTGGAACGCAATTGGGTAATGTGCTTTGGAACGCACTGTAAATTTAACAAATAAACCCAGTCTCTGATTTGTTATCCCTGCACAGATGTGTATAAATCTCCATCAAAAATACACGCCCTTTCAAAAGTATTCGAGAATGTGTCCATAAAAGTTGTATTTTTGCTTTAAAATACAGTTTTATTTGTCAGTGTGAAAAGTTTCCATCCATTTGGCAGCTTTGTTTCTGTTAGTCCCTCATCAACAGAATGCATGCGTCTCTATAAATTTTGACTGTTGATAGCTTTCCAATGAAGCCCTGATTTAAAAAAAAAAAAAAAAGAACTAAACTGGGAATAGAAGTATGCACTGAAACACATCCATAAAACCAGCATTATAAAATCATATTGTAAAAGTTCCTAATCCCATATCCCTAAAAAGTTCCCAAATTTGTGTTGGGGTACTACAACCATTTGAAAATCTCCCTTACCCAAATTACTCTCTCATCAATTAAAGCTGGAGTCAGAATTTAATAAGATGCTGGGAGGCCTAAACCACAGAGAAGAGAGAAAATCCCCCAGTGTTTCTTCCCTGAATCGAAGGAGACTGCGGTACGGTTGGAAAATGTGTGGAGTCCGCAGTACGAACTGTCTTCATTTGTGGCTGCTCAAAGGGAAAACCACTTTTACACTCTAATCCTACTTTTTATCTGCTGTGTAGAAGTCAGTCCTTTTCCTTCAACGCTGAACAGTTCATCCATCCCTCCGGGTGTTTCTGATTAGTCTGCCATGTGCCCATTATTGCCAAATAAGAATCACCACACAAGATATACACCCCTCATCACGCCTAATCTCAGATATTCACAGCGGTCTGTAACTCAATCCACGTTGGGCGATTTTCACTCATGCAAACAAATCCACAATGGTAGGAATTGATGGTATGCATTAAATTGTGGGCTCCAATCTTTGGAAGCTGCATGCCAGCTAAAGCTAAACAAATTGCTGTCCCCATGAGAAAAGATTTAGAGTTTAAGAAATGTCTTATTTTTGTATCTCTAGCCTGTAGATGCTTTGAATACATGTAATCAGGAATATCCTTTTTTTTTTTTTTTTGGAAGTTTTTATTTTGTATTTCATTCCCCCGAGATAGAAAAGGGGCAAGAAATATACAAAGGTATATTTACACAACTTCAACAATGTAAATGAATGTACATAATAAAAATAAAGACACCCAGATTAACCTCGTGACAGGGTCAGTTTCCTTTAATTAAAGAGCTAGTTCAACAACCTAAGAGCTGTAAATTCAAGTACAGTTTTACAGGGTTCCACCTTTGAGTGACCAGGTCTGTTCTCATTTGAAGACATGCAGTCATTTGTTCCATAATATACACTTGCTTTACCTTTTGTTTCCATTTGGTTATGGTTGGTGGGTTAATGTTTATCCAGTTTACAGTAATGATGTTTTTAGCAATCAACAAGGGAATAAAACAAGATAAATTCACCATAGAAACTAGAAAAAATCTGCTATTACATGTGGATGTGGTGTTAATGTGGAGGCTGACAGCTGGCCGCAACTGTTTTTTGTTTGTTTGTGTGTGTCTGTGTCTGTTTCTGTGAGTGAGAATCCCAAGAACAGGTGTGACTTGAAATTCTTGTGAGCTTTTTAGTTGGAGAATGTTGTTAAAAATGACTTTCAACAAACAACATATATTCCATGAGACTTTGTCGCAGCATTCTGCTTATTTTTCAAGTTTTGTGCTTCTGTAATTCAGTTTATCTATAGCAAAAAAAAGATGATTAAATATTGTTTGTCTATTTAATAAGACACATGAAACTGAAGTCGTAGATAAGTCACCATGGAAATGTACATTCATTCATCCTAAAGTGGAGACTAGTTTATGTAGAGTAATGTATGCCAACAAACCAGAGGCAACGATTTGTAAGCTTGCTCATGTAGATGGATGAAATTTTTATTTATTAATCCTTACAAGCTTAGAACTGTGTTTGTGGCAACTTCTAAATGATTTTTTTTTCTCTACATTTAACCTTTCATAAGTGGATTATTGATTTTAAACTCTTGAGACCCAGGAATACATTTTTGTCTTCTGTTTCACAGCTTTACTTAAAAAAGTTTAATTAAATAAATAAATAAATAAATACTGTCCACTACAAAGGACATTCCATAAAAAAAAGTATCTGAAAATCCTGTTGCATTATGCTTCCAATCAAGACAATGATTGAATGTAAAAAAGGCTAAACTTTTACTTTCCTGGCTCTCAGGAGGATATTATCCTCTTCATTTTACATTTTTTCACTGAAAATCAGGTATTTTCCTATATTTGATTTACTGATTATGTAGATGTTCATAACAATCTGGAGTAAATTAAAAGGATGTTATATCAAAACCAGAAAACTGAAGAAAAGGTGAGTTTTTCAGTTGAATACATCATAAACTGTTTATAAGTACTGTTATTTGTCAAATTACATGGGTTTTACTGGTGAATCACTGTTAGAGAAGATGACAGTGTTTCCATTTTCACTACGGAGACTCTGAACATCCAAGTAAGACGCATCTGACGCAGCTGAAAAGCTCAGAAACTGCCTTTTATACCCGAAATCATTAAACCCTTTTATTTCAGTAGATGTTTTTGGCCACCAGCGGCTGTTTAGGTCTTCGAGGGTTAAATGTGCCGTAGATCTTTTTCGGCACACTTCTTCATATCCCAGTTTCTAGTTCTCTCATTCACCACAATTGGATTTCTCACATCATTACCGACGCTCAGCGACAACTGTAGATTACGCCGAATGTCCTGCTGATTTAATGAAACATAACGACTGGGCTAGTCCTGCAAACACAGAGACAAACATCTTTCCCAGATGGCAGAATGGGAAATCAGTTATCTTTAATGCCTTCTGCTGGGCTGGCATTGCAAAAAGACAGCTATCAGTATGACTGGTAATAGAGAGTAATAAAAGCTGGCACAGATGAAGCGAGCCAAGCGCATTTAAAATTTAGTGAGGCCCACTAAAAACTAATGCCAGACATATAAAACTGAGGGGGAATGTGACAGCAGTACTGACTTGGAATAAGAAGAGGGACGATGTATGGAGAGCCAAAGCAATGGGTGTGTATGCGTGCACTAAAATACACACTAGCACGCAAGCAGTTTGTTAGTCTTTTTATTTTTAATGCAAACCACCAAAATTTCCACAAACATTCAAATATTCAATCTCCAAAAGACTGAATATTTTGGTTTAATCATTGAATACAAATGCTGGTTGGGCATTTTAATGCATTGTGAAAACATCTGTAGCTCAGTGTATATTTCACTTCTTAAGTGGGTTCCTTTTTTGGTTGTTCCACTGGAGCAGATGTTTTTTTTTTTTTTTCCTTTCTTCCACACAGGATAGAGTACCATGAAAGAGAGGAGCTCTGCTGCTAATTCTGCACCCAGAAGAAGAAAGAGCATGCTTTCTGAGTTAGATGACATCTTTCATAATTAAAGGCCACAGTGCACACAGGCCTCAGACTGTACATGTGGTCTCACTGTGTGGAAGTGGTGAGAGGAGAAGACGGGTGTGAGAGCCCGAAGACGAGAAGAATGAGACAGAGCGAGAGGATAGAGAGGCTTTTCCCCATGTGAAACAGGGAGAGAAAACAACATTAGGCCTTTGTGTAAGAAAAAGTTTGAGTGAGCAAACACAGGAGGTAGCAACAGCAGTACAATGAACACAGAGGGGAAACTTTGCATCATGGGAGATTTATCACTGAGTCTTCCTAAAATAAAGGGATTCAATTAGAAGTGAGTTTAGGATTAAGCTCTCCTAACAGGCTTCAGCTGAGAGAAAAATGATTAAAACGAAGCATTGCAGGTTTCAGATAAAACTTTACTTAGAGCTTCACAACACAGAGAATCAGAGTCGAGACAAAGTTTTTATACACAGCGTCGTATTTTGTATACTTTAACAATGGTTCAAAATAATCACAAATCAAAATAGAAATTTATTATTTAAGTACAGGACAGCTGACACAGTAAATATCATTCAAGAAAACTACTGACATACCTTTATGGGGGAATTATCTACAAATGCATACATTTCTGTAATTTGGAATGTATGTGTGGCTTCTAAAAACTGTTACACATTTAATATATACAGATGAGGTATCATTGGTATAGCATCGAAATATACAAAGAAATATCCTGCAACATCAAACTAGAGATATGTAGCAAAGGCCATTTCCAAACAGTAATCATAGTGAAAATATAAATGCAGTCGGAGTAATACTGCTAGAAAGCAAAAGAAATAGTGGTTTATAACTGACATTTTTCTTTAATGTCGCATCAAGAATTTAGTCAGTTGAAATAAATACTTTTCTCATCAAAAAAATGTTATAACTGTTGTAGTAAATCAACAGAAACTATAAATATCAGCTTATTTTATATTAAAAAAAACACACACAAAGTAGGTTAAAACTCATTTTCAAAGGCCTTTTTCCCTTTGGTATCTAATTTGCTTGTAACTTCTGTGGGACATTAACATTAAAACAAAATCAAGGAAATGGTTCAATGGTTTAAGCCATTAACTGTGTGTATAACTTGAATTTTGGCAGCAGTTTGTCTATGGCAGCTTCAACAGCTCATATGTGCTGCATGTCATGTTGGTTCCGCTGAGGCAAAATGGTCCAAAGACAATCCCAGTTTGTGGACTTCGTATTTCTCTGTCCCTTCCCTGAGCACATACGTCCCGCGAACCAGTCAGTCCTGAAACATACAGACTGACTTTAATCTGGGAAATGACAGGGATCCCTTCAGTTAGTCCCAGCCGAAGTCCTGTCCGCTCATCTGGTAGAAGCGGTGGTTAAAGGGTCTGTAGAAGTCTCTGAGTCTCTGCAGGACCTCAGAGGGGATCTCTGGATGGGGTCTGCCTTTAGACTTTCCGAGGCAGCGAGGTCTGCTGCTCCCCTCAGGCTTCTTTAAGCAGGGGAAACCTTTGGTCTGATTAAAGTAGAAGTGTTTGTCTGAAACGACCCTTTTCAGACCCAGGAAATCCTGAACCCGACCCATCTCCCCGGCCGGATCAGACACCAGCCGCTCGCCGCTAACAAAAAGAAAATGAGACAGAGGGAAGTACTGAAGCCAGTTCTCCAGATGTTTGGCATAAAGGCCGATGCGCACTGCGCTCCACGTGGTGTCAATCAGACCTGTGGACGAGTTCTTCAAGGCCAGGCTTTGGAAGGATGGGAGGCCCGGATTCTTGGACAGCGTCTGGGTATAGTCAGATACCGCCCGCGTCACTGGATCCCGCACAACCACAATCAGCTTGGTTTGGCAGTTCATAGTGCAGACACGACTCGGAGCTTCTTTTGTGACAAAATAGCTGGGAGTCTTCTCCATGGTGATCTGTCCATCCAGGGTCCGAGGCATCATGTTCCTGGATGTGAAAAAAGGCAGAAGAAGTTATATAAAATGACGATTCACCCCTTTGTATTTATCATCAAAAATCAAAGAGCCAGTATAAACAGAGATTAGTGTGTGTGTGTACATGTTGGAATCTATGCTGTGCTGAGAGCTGAATGTTTGCAAAGGGTCTCAGATGCCTACATCCATGATAACAGCCTGTACACTGAATTCAATAGAGAAGATTCTGAGGATTTTTTCTACGAAAGACCTTATGTTCTCTCCAGAGATCTTCAGTCCTCTCTCCTTTTAGGTTTGCTCTAGCTGTTTAGCAGCTAGTGACAACCTCTGCCTCTCTTTCACTTTATCTTATTGCAGGGCAGGCAGCATACAGTGTGTCAAACAAGCTAATATACAGTACTTTAATGTTCTCTATGTCTGAGTAAGGGGCCACTGTCCCTGTGATAGCATAAATAAAGGAATAAAAATATAAGTTAGTGCACCTTGAGTAGTAGGCCTATCAGATTATGCGTGTTGACTTCACCACCTGTGAGTTCAATATTGGTTAAAACAAAATATACACAGGCTTTTGTAGATTTTAAGATTTCAGAGCTCTTACAAGTTTATCTGCAGCCATACTGTGTGACAAGGATCTAATAACTTGCACACAGTGTGGGTACAAGCTGTGCAACAATAACACTTATTGGCTACACCTTCACTAATGTATAAAAGCAATACATCATCAGCATATGTCATTATGGAGTTAAGCTAATGGCTGCATTGCTACTTAAGTGGCAGTTATATGTACAGTAAAGCCTCCAAAGTCGAGGGCGAAGAGAAGAAAGAGCACCTGATTTTGAATGAGGGGAACAAGCTGACTGTTGAAGATAGCATTTTAAGCTACATAAATGTACATGTTGCATTGATTAATGCACCATTTCAGGTTATTATCCCATTGGTTGATAAACAGATGTAGGTCGAAGCAGCAGTCATTCTGTGAAATTTCTGATACTGTCATAATTTTGAGTCGTTTGACAATTTCTCTGAGCCTCTTTAACTATGCAATTTAAGTTTTATTTATAACAAATGACATCACTACATTTTCTTATCAAAATCACACAGTGTATATAGGACTTAAGGTAGGTCTGGTGATTTTTGGATAACTGAATGCAAAAACATTACATATTACAGCCTAAAAAGGAGCAAAAGTGCATGATCACTTCTAATCTGCCCAAAATTGCACTATTAAGGTTTCATGTCTCACATTAAAGGGTATGTACAGTATTTATTTACATTTTAAACATTAACAAGTTCTGCTTGAAAGTTAATTACATGAGGGTTCCATCAAGAGATAACATAGACACATGACATCTACTGAACATTAAAGCACACCAAAGTGTGATTAAAGCTTCGTACCCTGTGCTGTGTTTATGTACGAGGGCCCCAGACAGCCCTCCTGGATCTTACTGTAAGGTCTGTACAAAAGGACCATCCACTCACAATGTGCCTGATGAGTCAAAACCACAAAGCCTCAAGAACCTCTTAACGGCAATTTCCTACACATTTCAAACCCCCTTCTTCCTGCAAGAGCAAAGTACCCCCCCACCCCACCTCCCCCACTACCCTTACTTCCCCCACGGGTTCTTACATGGACCCAAACAGACCAAAATCTGCAGGAAGTGCCACCAGGATGACTGGCTGCTGAGCTCAGCTAGTGTTTTAAACATATGGCTGCAATACGATGGAGACGTGCTGCGTAGAATACGCTAGTAAAAATACATGTGTTAAATAATGTGTTACTACAATGTAAAGATACATTTTTCATTGTAAGCTGAATATAGTTTCAGCTTTAATCTGAACCAGTGACAGATGCAGGATCAGCTATTGTTAGCAAACTTTACACCTGATGTCCAGTTGTTTTTCCCTGATTTTAATCATCACCTCACAGCTGCATTCATGTCTCCTGCCTGCTCCGCACATCTCTTTTACATCAACACTGTCTAGTAAACAGGATGGCTTTAAGGGGATTGTGGGCAATGTGGTATTCAGCCAATCCAGCACATGTTCATACATCTATATCTGACACAGATGGACTGCGTGAGGCAGACTTGTGGTGGATATAGATTTCAGAGGCAAATCATTTTGCATGACAAGTGGACAATGAGCAATTTTTAAAATAGCAAATGAAGTCTCTGTAGTTCATTTACCAAACACATTTTATAGTGTGTTACTGGAAACAAGAGCTTTCTTGTGGCTTTCCATAAAATAAACAAGTAATGGAGTCTGTGTATTTTATTTGTTTCAGATTGGATGTCTGCAGAAAGTCCAAATGCCAATGACAAGAGGCCTCTCAGAAATGGAGATGACTGATGGATGCATGAGCGAAATTTATTTTAGTTTTGACAGTTATGCTTGCATTATTCTCTGTGGTCAAACACTGAATGTTTAAAGGTATGCCATGTTACTCATAAAGTAACAGTTCATTGAGCCATTGTTTGCTTGCACAAGCTAAAACTATAATTGCAACTGACAGGTTTTAAGACGAAAAAAATCAACAATGAAAATTAAGCAGAAGAAGAAAAATCTCACTGAAACATCTTGAGAGCAGTCTGTATTTTTTTATTCTATTACTGCTGCAGAGAGGACTGAGTTCAGCAAAGCCTCAGCGTGTGTTGAAACTGACCCTAAAATAGTTTTATATTCCATTAAGCAGCGGTTGTGTGTGTGGTTATAAGCTGCAGCCGGTAGTCAAAGTCCAGGTTCACTGACTGCACTCACGCTCTGAGGTTGAATGCAGCACAGTACCTTATTAGCAAACAACAGCCTGCCAGTGAATCAGAATCATTACAGACCAGAGCTGAACAGTGTTCAAACTCATAAAACTTTATTTTAAGTTGAAGCATAGCTCTTAAATTTTTCCAAAGATACAACATGTATCACATCGATTTGAGGGAAATGTGCATAAAATGATACATGACATTGAGTGTTTCCATTTGATAAAATGATGTTGGCATAAAAGCAGTCTTGGGTTTGAAGGCTATGTTTTAGACATTGCTAATATAATATGGTGAAACTTCAATGAGGCGCTGGAACAAGGTGACATTGAATATATATTTGATAATGACACAGTAGAATGAACAGGAAGAAAACTGGTACAGACATTACAAACAAATAGATGAAAAGAAAATTTCTGCAATCATGAGCAGAAAGGGTCTATAAATCATTAATGTGAAGAAAAAAGCTTCCCTAGAGTTATTCCTGAGTACGTTTTGAGTTTCCTCTACCTTTACTTAAAGTTGAGACATTTCAATCCACCCCATTAAATGATCCCTCTAATAAAAGACCATTAATTGATTATTATCCAACTACAAGAGCTGCAAATGGCTTATCCCTGCCTGCCTGCCCCCTGTTTATCTGTGTCTGATCAATACGTCTGTCTCCATATGACAGATTGCTCACAGTGCGTGTGTGTTTTTGCCCATACACATCCATACATGAGTGCACAGAGGTGTCAATGTTTACTGATGAGAAACTGAGCAGTCGTCTCCCTCTTCTGTCCTCTCCTTCCCTCTCATCTTCTAGTCTTGGATTTGTCCTTCACTCTTTCATGAGTGTCACTTCAGTAAATGACCATAAGTTGTCTTTCCATACTCATGAATAGTTAATGAATTGTGGATTTTTTCCTCCACTCTGCTCAGGTCCCCATCTCCCTCATCACAATCTGTCTCATTATCACAGAATCAATAACAGCAATTTTCTATCATAAATCTGATCCTGCATGTGGTGTCAGGAGAAACTGTAAACATATCAAGGATGATTAATTTATTGTCATTTTTATCAATGCGATACTCACATTATACATGTCTTATAACACCTCTGTCATTTAACTTTATGGAAAAATGCCTTTCGTACATGTTGTTTCATCCAAGTGTGCAGAGAGTAATTCATAGCATTAAGATGTTTTCTATTTAGACTTGGATTGGAAAGCCTTGCTGACTAGTCACATTAGCCTGGAACTCCCCGCTGTTAAAAGGATGTAGCACTTTTCCTCCCTGAAGTGCTACAGCACTGATTATACGACTGATATGTACAAGGCAGTCTGGATCACAAGATTAAATACTAACCCTGGCAACAAGGATGTGGCCGAGAAACTTCCTGCCCCCCCCCAAGATTACAGGTCCTGAAAGTACTGTGGCTGCATCCCCTGCAGAGCCGTAACAAAAGATTCTGTGCAGACACTGAAGCTGATCTTCTCAACCGAATCATTTAAAAATACAAACTTTAATTCCACGGATTGATATGTTCATTTGCTGGCCTATCTACAGTATGTTAAAGCCTAATTTACTGAAGGGGCGTTGTGCTTTGGCAGGCATCACTGCGTCCAAATGCTTTAGTCGCTAAGACCCAATTAAAGAGGTGGTGGAAAATGAAAAAGAGGGCAAACAATAAACTGAAGGAAAACATTTCCCAGCAGTGTTGCTATGTTCAGAGGGTGACAGTAGGAGTCTGTGTGGCTGACAGGATGAGCGTGGGAACCTCAAAAGCCATGCTGGGTTTTTACGCCTCCTTCTATGGATGAACCATATGTTGGTCTCAGCCTCTGACCAGAAAACAACAAAAAAATTCTTTTAGTTCTTTTTTTGACACTTGTATGTGTTTGCCTGTGAAAATGACTTCTGACCCATGAGCTAAATCTGTGACATCATTTAAAGTTTGTGGGTCCACTTCTGTTCATTAAATCTCTGAGTCAATAAACCACGTCCAGTTGTCAGCCTCCAACTTTACATATGATAATACAGAGCAGAGGAAGTAGATTAAGTTGATAAGTAAAGCTACGAATCTTAAACAAATGAGAAAAAATGTGGCACTAGGTAACATTAGCACTTCAACAAATTATATAGAAAATAGTTCCCACTGCATCTGCCAATCTGGATTATTATGGATTCCCCTGAAATAGAATAAGGCTTTTATAAGGTGTTTCACATCTTTGCACTTTGGGTTTTGATGTCAGCCTTTTTTTGGATTTTATCAGTGCTGTCCAGTTCAGGGGACAATATATAAAGTAATGATTAATGTCAACACACAGCTAAGATGAAAGTGAAGCAATACACTGCTGTAAATGGACCAAAAAAAGGACACCATGTTAACCCTTTGTAGGGCGCTCATTGAAATACTCTGAAATGTCAAATTTTAACCTTAGTGTGTTATTGGACACCGTCCTCTACCTCCTCTTTGGTTGCCGTGACAACAGTCTCCTACCTTGTGCCATAAAACATCTGAGCAGCACTTGCTAAAAAGTAAACACATGCAATAAAACAACTGTTATAAAGTCATAACCTGACTAAAATCACTCATATTCACTATTTACAGCTTCAAAATTCCTATCAAATCTCTCTGAATCACTGTATACTGTGTTATAAAAACCAACATGCTTCTGGACCTCACTGAGGTATGGGACTGGCCCCATATTTAATGTTTGCAGAAATGACCAAAAATAGTCACTTTCCAGATAAAGGGTTAAGATCGGTTTTATTCAGGTGTAACTCTGCTGTGTCCTTTCTACTACATGTGTATCTGCAGACTGCGATCTAATGCAAGTAAAACATTGAATATAGAAACATTTACACTAATCACTGTATTTGAGTTAAATACATGAATTCAACCCCTTTTATACCTAAACTGATGACTCACTAAAGAAATAAGACTTGGTCATATACAGTATTGCAAGAACATTTGATTGCTTGGACCTGGAAAGGAGTTTTCGCACATGTCACATGATGTCAGACTTAACAAGTTGATAGATAAGAATAGAATGAAATATGTCAGTTTTGTGTTTGATTTGGTGCAGTACACTGACAATACACACCAACACACCACTGGTGAAGAGATACTATTCACAGACAAGTGGAACAACCGCTGTATGTGTGATACTGTGCGACCATACATTGTCGCCATACTGTCTCTGTGTTCTTTGTCTAAACAGAAACTTGAGCATGTAACGAGGGCTCAAACCTTCATGGACTCCAAAGTTGAAAAGAAACACAAATTAATGTGTTTAAGACCAAATGTCGCCCGAGGACAGACTTAAGACTGAGCAGCAACATAATAAACAACATCACTCAAAACCGAGTCACACAGTGTGTATCCAAGGTTTAGTAATATTCACATACACACAAACACACTTAATACTTAATAAAATGTATCACATAGTGTCAACCTGGAGGGGAATTTCTGGTGCATTTGCAGAAACACATCACCTCTCTACGAAGGCGGAGAAAGGAAGTGGATCCCTCTGGGAAACCGCATGACGGGCAGAAAGACTGCTGCCACCCACAGACTTTAAATATATTATTATCAGATTTATTTCTTTGAATAATGATGCAGTAATGGAGAGGAAAGAAGGCGTTTCTCAACAGGAGGTTAGCTCAAGTGGCAGACTACAGTATTTTACGTTGTCTCGTGTGTCTGTTTGAGCAAGAGGGTGGTTGGGTAGGGGGTAAAAACACGCACATGTGCATGTGTGTGGGCATTTCTATAAAGGACTGCAATCTGTTTCTTGCTCACTGAGTAATTAGTGAGTAGCATATGAGCGTCCAGTCATAATTAGGAGTCTTAACAGGATGTGAGGTCAGTGATCCTTTGCTGGCGAGTTCAGTAATGACTTCAGCATTTGGGGCATGAAAGTAGCATTGAGTTGAGCAGATGCGTGCATTAGACCTAGTAAATTAGCTAAATTATGCAAATCTATAAGTTTTGTGTTCAAGAGCAAGAAAAAAATGCTAAGAATGCCTTTAATACACACCTTCATTCTTCCTTTCATTTTTTTTCATATGGTCTAATAGACACATTTGATTTGACGCTTCTTGTGCTGATATCAGTGTAAAATGATAGACAACAGTATTGTGGTGGGTCTCTTGAATCAGACTCAGGCTTGTCCTTTTTCCATTTATAGATCTGGATATATATTCAAAGCATTTAACTGCTGATTGATGACATGTAATAAAACAAAAACATTTCATTTTCCAGGCACCACTGTCTACCTTTGTATTTCCATGATGGTCCCCTCTGTTTTTAACCTCATGTTATTCTTTTCTGGAAATGGCAGAGCAGCTGAGCATGACTACCAAGCATCTAGAGCGCTTCACCTCAGCCAAGTGAAACAAAAGCATTATTTCTTCACACCACATTTTCCTCACGAGCTAACTGCTGTACAGACTTAAAACAGAACTACTGAAGCCTCCAAAACATTTTACAGGCGCCCCAAAATGGACCACAATGCACCTTAAATTATAATAATTCCCACCATATGGGGTGTGAGTGTGGGCCTTTGCAAACCTTATAACACCACCTAGACCCAACTCCAGCCAAAACCCCACCACCATTAAAACACACTGCGACTCAACACTTCAGAGACCACTTCCTGGTCTGCTACACCAATCAGCCTCCATCGCTAATGGCTTTAGGGCTGGTCGCAGAACGAGGTGTTGAAAAAATCACCCTCTCTGGAAAGGGTGCCCCACTGACATTACAGTCCATTTTCCTTATTTCAGCTGTCAAAAAATCCAGACTGACACAGTAAGTACTTGAGTGTGGCCTAAAAGGAAAACTTAAGTATAACCCTGGTGCAAGCGGTGGTGAGATGAATCTAAATTAAAACACAGAACATTGCAGCCTCAACCAAATCGAACATATGAAATAATATTGAAATAAGAAAGCAATATTTATTAAATGAAGTACATCATCAGTGTTAAGTTAATACTCTGATCAATACTACACCTTAAAACCTGATTTAATATAATAATTGAAAATTGTTGAAGTTTAGATTTTATTATGGTAACTGAGGGTCAAACACTGTATTTCTTTAGTTATTCTTAAATGTTATAAGTCAAGGGGATTTCTAATTGTTATTGTCAAATGTCATGGTGAACTAAAAAAAGAGGAAAAATAGAAAGAAATTCAAGGTCATTTTATTTGCTATGATTCAGAGCAATAAAACGATTGGGAAAAAATGATAAAATACAGTGTGTATGCAGAGGAGTAAAGTATGACATGGGTTCTCTTGCTTTGATTTGTTCATTATCTGTGTAATTGATTTTAACCTGTCAATTTACTGATGAAAGATTCCTAATGAATGACACAAACATTATTCTAACCCCCAGAGGACCTTCACTTACATTTTCACCTGTTGTCATCACTTTTATACCCTGCTTTACATAAATCCATGCCTTTTTTAAGAGCCAGTGAAAATTTCATTGACATTACTGCTTGGCCTTGTGCGGCTGCCCTTAAAGGATTTACACTCTATTTTAACAGCAATCCAATTGAGCATGGCCTTTGGTGTTAAAATGGTAGGTCAGCTAATTGACAAGCTCTAAAAATATTGAGTTTTTGTTCAAATAAAAATGCAGAAACAATCATGTCATGAATCAAGTCCATCAAGATTTAATTTAGTGTCATTTTATTTCCTACATGTAAAGTGTATCTGCTTATTGTACAAGCAGCCTCTAGAATAAGAGCTTGTTTAACTGCAAGACAAATAAATGTTCATTTTAACATCATCAAGGAGGCGGAAAAAAGACTTTACAAGTCACTCATTCCAAACCACGTCATGGTGACAAAGCCACGACAATCAGAACCATTGTGACATGGAAAACTGAGGTTTGAAGTTTTCTGAAGTCCCACATGAAACCCATCACTCTATGAAGTCCACTTAAACCCATAAAAACAACACAGAAAATCATTAAATCTTTGCTTCATTTTGAATGCACTATTTGTGGCTTTTCCATTCCCGTAATGGGTTCATATGCACACATGCAAACAAGAGAAGGGGATGCAGAGACAGACAGGGCGGAGGGAAAAAGAAGAGAGAAGCTTGACTGGATTACTCAGATTGAAAAAGAAAAAAAATCGAAAACACACATGAATGAGGTCTAAGTTTGTCTCACACTACACAATTCTGCACGGGAGGGCAGTGCTGCGTCTATGAAGTGCCACCAGTATGCAGAACGGCCTGTGTTTCCATTCACTAAAGTCTCAGTATATGACAGTGCATGGCTCATCCATCTGCTAAAATCACATCCACTTCTCTATCCAAGACATGTGGAATCACACAGCGCAAATTGTTGTCAGATACACTCTCTGAGATCATGTGTCTTTGGCAACGGCCTTGTTTTTATTGCAACGTGATGAGCTTTTTATTTATTTTTTTTTTTTTTACTTGACATCATCTGAATTAGTTTCCTATAGTAATTAGGGGTGACATACAAGCTTATAAAGGTCGTACGTGACTGAAAGGAGGGAGTCAATACAGTAATAAGACAATCTAGATCAATTACAGCCATAATAAGATTAAGTTAATGGTCTAGGGAAATAAGTACAGTCTCTGGAAATATGGTAATGTGGGTTCGAGAACTGTACATGTCGTGATGCTTGAACAACATGAAGTGTACAAGCTTAGGGTTACTTTTCAGAGCGTGTCAGACAGAACAGCCTTGGATTTGCATCAGGATGTGGCTGTGAGTTGACCCTGTTGTTGCTGATAGTCGTGTTGAGGCGTACTTGCCTGTTCCACATGGATAAGTTCTTTCTGTCACCGACACACAAATGCACACGGAGAGGTTACCGTGGATCACAGCTAACAGATTTTACCCATGAGCCTCTGCTATGCTATTCACACAATACCTGAAAGGCTGTTGCTTATTTTAAATGCGCTGCTGTGTTTTCCCTTTCACTTTCTCTCCCTTCAAGATCACTACGACGCAAAAACTGCCAGTGTTAAAAATAAAAACCAGGTGACACCAATTACAAATGGTTTAAATATAACCTTCCTCTGTGCATCCTATGTGACAATGTTTGTCAAATGTCGGTTCTATAAAAATACCACGTATTTTTATACTCAGGATGGAGTTATTGTTTTGCCTCTGGAGATCTTAGGACTAATCAAACTTTCTCGGGCCATGCATGAACCACTGGAGCTTTAGAACATAACAGCTTTACGCAGCAGTCTGGCTAATTAAAACGCACGTAAAACACGGCCTGGAAACAACAGGTCTGCCACAGGTATTTTCACATAAACACATCCTCCATGGGAAGACTGAGGAGGGGAAGACAGAGGAGAAGCTTGAGGAGAGGGGGAAAAAGTGAGACAAATAGGGCAGTTGGGGTTGATTAAAGAAAAAAGAGAAGGATGTGGTAAAGATGAGGGGGTAACAAATGTAATGGTGAGAGAGGGGTAAAAGTACAAAGTGTGAACACGCATGCATCTGAGTGTGAATCCACGTTTGTGTACGCACAGACAGCAACATGCTAAAATTATCAATGGTTTAAGTGTTTCCATGTGTATTTTTGCTCTTGGTTAAAACACGGCTAAGTGGGTTAGGAGAAAAAAAAGTCCAGAAGATTAAATTACATCTCAGTTTCAGGGTCTCGACTTGCTCTCAAAGCGCTTGCGTATCAGCACTCATGTCTTTTAATCTCACACCAGACTTTGCATATTTTCTCAGGTTGAAATCCATATTCCCACATCAATGAGCTGGTTGAGCTTGGAGGACATCTGGGGGTGATCAGGACCCTCTTCATTCTAAATCCATCTTTAGGGACTTAACTGCACCCAAATGATACCTCTCTGTGTCTGGTTCCCCCCTAATCTGCTGCTGTCAATGCATCAAAAGACAACAGACTTTTTATTCGCTTCTTCCACTCACTGTGACTACTTCTGCACTTGTATAATCTCAGGTTTATAGCCTATATAAATAAGACATAGCTGATGTTTTTAGTACAACGGAGCAGCAGTTGATGCACCTCTCAAAACAGGTCAGGAATGTTAATACAGTGTGTCATGTTGAGGTGTATAAATGGTGTTTAAATGGCTGTCAAGATGATGGACTGCTCCTCCGAGACCTCACTAGCCTTGTTGATCTACATTGCAGCACCGACTGAGGAGAAGTATTGGCTTCAGGTGATCTGAATACATCACCCAGCCACTGTAGGCATCCTGTCTGAAAAGGAGGCATCATCACTTTAGCATAAGTGACTGGATGTCAGCACAGGCATCACTGTTGCTCCTCTGACCCTTCAATCCACACATTATCCTGAAAACCATCCACAGCTTGTCTGTTTCCTGCTGGCAATGTTTGCCTGAGGCATTCAACACTGATTTATGGTGAAATCCATCATTGCTGCAGCTCATTGCATCATTGTCGGGTGTACTTTGGTTATATTGTTTTACAGATTCATAAATGATTTAAAAAAAAAAAAAAAAAGTCATGCATACCTGTACCACTCCAGTCCTCTATCATAAAACCGGTCGAAGAAGTGAGGTTCCGCACCCACCGCTCTCACGTCCGGGTGGATGCGGAGAAACTCCAGCAGGGCGCGGGTTCCTCCTTTCTTCACTCCGATTATAATCGCCTGGGGAAACCGTTTGATCCCGAAAGTGTTGGACACTGGGATGCCGTTGCTCTGGACGCCTTCCTTTGCGCCGTGCTGACCCGGCGCGTCCACCTGCTCTGGTGCGTCTGCGGAGCCTGTGAGGTTCCGGTGCGGTTCCGGCGCGTCGGGGAGGAGACGCGGCGGTGGTCGCAGGTCCTCCAAAATGCGACGGTGATCGTCCAATATGTCATAATCTAAGTTTTGCTGGCTGTATAAAGTCCTCGGAGCCGAATCACAAAATCCGGTGAGACAGTAGAAGAAGTAAGTAAAGATTAGGACCATGGTAAAAAACACCGAGACTTTGGACAGCACCTTTCCAAAGTTGAACCTGACTCTGCATCCACTACATCCCATGAGTTGAATTCCTGGTCGATGCCAAAGGGCCAAAACGTTGACAGCATGCTTCTTCCTACATTTGTCGGAGTTTAAACTAAAATTAATCACGCAGAACCTGTTGCGTAAAAGAGAGGCATCATATGGAGAGCTTCTCGGAGCAGTGGAAAGGTACAGTACATTTGTCAGAAGGGATCTTCATAATCTTTTGTCTGCTTTTTAAAACAGAAAAGACTTGTCAAATAATCACACTTTTAATTAAAATGACTCGTTTCTTTGCTGTCAGATGAGCTGTCGCTGTCTGCGCTCTGGGGTCTGCTAATCTCTCATTCAAGGTTTCTTCTCTGCTTCTCCGACGCCCTTTTTTACAAGTCTCCACCCTTCCCTCTTCTATAGGATAATCATGCCTCATGGGAGGATAAACTTACTATAGAATCTATGTTCAGTAACTAGGTAAAAGGGATATTTTTCAAAAGTTTTTTTTTTCTGAAATAACTCATAGCATTATTTCTATTAAATATTTTTATGCCTTAATCCACAATGACCAAACGTACAACATTGTTTTTTTTTGTGATCTATCTGTAATTAAAAGAGTTTTACGTGTTTATCAGCTCAGTTTTCTTTCATCAGTTCACTGTGAAGCAAAAAGTGTAACAAAAGCATGTTCATTTTTGTGGAAGAAAATGTTAAACACTTTTTTTATGGCCTTAACACAACATGTTTTACAAATGTAAGCTGACCCCGCAGAGGAAAATCCTCCTTGCCCCTTTGAACCCATGTGATAGATGGTTCAGTCATCTCTGTGAATAAGAGAAGCCCTGAGGATGTCTATCCAAAACCTCTTGTACTCTCTCTGCACCCTGAGACTTAACACTGAACTAACACGCCGACACACGGGCGAGTGACAAGTCCCCAGACGTAAACCTCCAAACAATAGCCCTAAAGCCAGGATTGGACCTAGCAACTGCTCTGCCCCCCCCCCCCCATAAATACAGTATCTAAGGCTGAGTGTGTCACCTTTGGGGCAGTACAGGAAGGATCACCACCAGGATGTTCTCCTGCCTGTGAAGAAGTGAGAGCAGGTATTGAGTTTCTTCTGGCAGCGGGATGGAGTTCAGACTTTGGATCTGACTAAAACTCAGAGGGGTGATTTTCTGAATGGATGAAGGGATAGAGAGAAATAGAGGAAAGAGAGGTAAAGGTAGATAATCTTTCTGAGAGAGTTGTACACACACACACATTCACACAGTCCTGAGGCAAAGTTTCCTCAGACAGATACTAAATGAATTTGGCACTGACTTTTGGCTGATTGCATATTTTTCAGTTCTCGTCTTTAATATCCTCAGAGAAAACAAGAGATTAATTAAACAAGTAAACATAAAGTTTTCAAAGTAACACATTTTGACGGCTATATGCAATTTCCGCCTTCCGAAATGTGAAAACACTTTGACGAGAATAGTGTTCAAACAAAGGTCCCTGTGCATACTGACATGACCCAGGCAAATATAGAATAATGATATGTTTTGCAGCACAAACAGCCATTGTAAACCCATCCAACGAGAGGCCAGTCTGGCACGGAGGAATTCACAGCTTTGGACATGACTGTCTGCTGGCTGCAGTGGCAGATTCAGTCAGAATGAGGTCAGGATCCAGCATTTGCTTTCATCAGACATTTTATTTGCTTTTCCTCGCACTAATTGCTCTATTTGGAGTTATGCTGACAGGTTTGGACCCAGAAATATAAACAGTGAGATTAGAGAAACAAACAGGCAGCGGTGTTGGAGAAACAAAGTTAACATGCAAGCTGTGAATTCTGCCTCGATGTATAGACTGGAGAATGGAGGAGGGATGGTATCTGTTTGTGGAAATCTTTATGTGCATTAGCATGTGTCTGAATTCATTTATGCATGTATGTGTGCAGTCTAGACTCCGATCCAACTGCCGTGCCTGCAGGTGTGCACTGCTGCTGCATCCCCGTGCACCACCAATAGAGATTTCCATAGCCAGAGGCTTACTGATGCTGTGTACATGTGTCAGCCATTACAGCAAATTACAAATCCTCCCCAGCAAAAGCAGAATGTTCCACTCTCATTTTGTAATTTCCAGTATGAGGAAGAAGCTGTCGACCATTTGCGATAGCCGCAAGATACCAGGCAGAATCCTTAAAGCCATCACGAGAGATCTATGAAACCACCGCCCATGAGATACCCATTTAGCAGTGCAGAGGCATGGCTGCAGCTTCCTACAAATGGAACCTGATGCTTTCATTGCATCTGGAGTGAATATCAATGAGATTTTAGTAATAATGAACCCCAGACTGAAGATGTACTGTATCGGAGGCTTTTCCTACTGTTTTGGATTAGATGATTCTTCTGTTAAAGCTTATGGTTTCTGTTGGAAAGCTTTTATAATCTCAAAGCAAATCCTCTTTTGATCATGTTTTTAAGCAGCGATGTGGTTATTAGACCAAAGGGAATTATCCCAGAACAATGAGTTTAATGCTCATTTTGTAGTGTCTGAAGTGGAGACTCTTTTGAAGACACAGAAGATGTCACACACATTCTCTGTTACATGTTCAGATGGTCAGTGGCCGAGCCCTGGGGTAGAGAGGATCACAGAATACAAAAAGCCGACAACAAAGCAACTGTGGAGCCCCACCCTTCTCCTGGAGCTCTCCCAACTTTCATCTGCAGCATGTGCGAACGTAAGCAAAGTCGGTAAGAATGATGGATGGACGAGTAGACGTAGGAAATCACTCTGATCTCTCCGTCCGGCGCTTTGTGGCACAGAGGACCCCCACCCCCCACCCCCTTCCTCTTCTCTGTCCTCTCCATCCCACAAGTCCTATCACCTTCACACAGGTGCATCTGGTTTTTTGCCTCCAGATGATCTTCCAGACTCCCAGGCATGCCCCGCAGCTTTATAGCAGCATCACTGAAAAGATGAAACCACTAAAGATCTGAGCTAAGAGTTATTTGTAGCTTATGCAACACCCAAAACGGCCTTGAGAGCATTACAGAGTGTTAGATCCACATACTAATGCCTCGAGTGCAACACAAGAGTAACATGAAGATTACTTGTGATTCATTCCAACCTCACAAGGGTTCGATTTGAGTCGCTCCAAAGCCAGGAAGTTCACTTACATAACCGATATACATGTACAGAGATATGAGCCCACAGATATTTTTCACATAAACAAAAATCCGTGTAAGCCTTTCCCGACCAGCTGCACACAATCATTTTCAGAGTGTCTTTCATCTTGGCAATAAAAACTAAAATGCCTTTCCAGAGAGCAAGTCTATACAGGAGTCTGGTGTGTGTTTTTTTACCTGTTATTTACCTTCTTTGGGCGCTTTATTGTAGCGATAGAGTCAGGCCAGCAGGAATCTAAAGAGTACAAAAGGAATTAAAATGAATGACAATCATGTCATCACAGAAGCCGCAGAGCATTTGGGAAATGCCTCCTTTTCTAATCTACGGCTCTGTGGTGAAAAGTGGGATCTGGTGGTTGGCTCCTAAGTGATATTGGGTGTGTTGGGAAGGGAGGAGAAGCAGGGAGAGCGGGTGTGGAGGGGGCTTGTGTGCCTATGTGCTTGGGTGATACACAGACAGTGTGAAATGAGGCTGAGTGAGACAGAAACTGAGTGAGAAAGAGGTTAAAAAAGAGACAACTGTGATTAGCTCAGTATACAGTTTCATGCCTCCGAGCTCACTTTGGGGGATTCACTAAGACGTGTGGCTGCAAATCTGACAAGAGCCATGAAGGTAAAACATTTTGAACTGCAACATGTGTCTGAGTGTATACGTGAAAGCAAATGTCTGGGTATGCGTGCTGAAACCTTTATGCCTTTAGGGTCTTATCCGTGCACCCGCGTGCCTGTTGAGGCCTATTGTTCCAGCCTGCGTGCACAATTACCACTTGTGGTACCCAATCACAGGCTGTTACTGAAATGATTGTGGGCTGCTCTATGTGGCTTTCTTTCATTGAAAGGCCTCGTCATCTTAAATGTTGATTGCCATGACGTCAGCTCTAAACCACAGCCCTCGCTTTTATGTGTCACTGTCACCATCTATTTCCGCCCCGTGTGTGAAAAACAACTTTCTTTCCATCTTTGCAATTCACTGACACGGACGGTTGGACTGAACACTGTGCTACTGTTACTGGGCCAGAACCGCCACCCAAATGGACGCGCTTGTTAATTTTCACACTCATTCAGCTTGTCTAAAATAGTTGGAAAATGGAAAATGATGCGTGTGAATGAGCAACCGGTTGAATTTGTCTTTTTTTTTTTTTTTTTTTTTTGCACAAGGACCTATGTGTTCATTTATGTAAACAAATCAGCTAGTAGAGTCTCTGTAAATAAAAACACAAACAGTCATCAGATGAGTGTTAACTGACTGTAATTACTGGGGTAAAACCACAGCAGTTTGTCTCTCCGCTCTCTGGAGTTTCCCATGTTTTCAGAATTCCACACTGTCAAACTGACTGTGAGAAAAGAGCGCTGTCATCTGCGAGGGCAAAAAAAAAAAAGGACTCCTGTCCATTGCCTCATTATTGAGTCAGGTCGGTGATAATAATATCACCTGTCCTGTGAGATCCTGCAGGCGAGAGAGAGGTGTATGTTTGTGTGTATGTGTGTGTGTGTGTGTGTGTTTTATGCTACAGAAACAGGAGATGGACTTCTTCCCTGTGGGCCTAGTCTGCATTTC
>JAPQRQ010000027.1:20961715-20978170 GCA_037367365.1 Apogon talboti
GAGGCATTAACTTCATGAAACATTTGTGTTACAAAATAATCATATTCTTATTAGTGAAACATCTTAGCTTCAACTACTACTATTTTATTTTTATTCAACACTAAGTCTCATACCTGTCAGTCAAAGCCTACATATCACAGCTTTATGTTCACCCTATAATCTTAAAAACTCAACAATCATTCACCAAAGGACCGACAGTTCACTTACTAGAGGGTCTAAATAAAGTAAATGAGAACATAAGGATTTCTGGAAAGAGTTTATTGATTTAGTTTAATGTAAATCTATGAGTATTAGGCTTTTTTGTAAGCAGCACCAGGTATAAAGTAGCATAAAATGTCACATTCTGTCAGCTTATTTAGTTTTAATTGTATGAATCATAACCTACATTGTTATTCTGCCGCCGGTCTAAAAAGCACAGCTTGGATTGTGTGATTTTTATCTCTATTTTCATCCAATTTGTTCACTCTGAAAATTTAGCTGTGATGCCAAAAAAGACAAACAAAAACAACATTACGTGCCTGTCCTTTCCAAATCGGAACAGGTTTGTGATGTTATGTTGTAGTTTTTTTTGGAGCTACGTATATGTTTTCTCTCTTTAAAACACCACCGCCACCACCACACCCACTCTGTTATAAAGCTGATAATCATATTTGGTCGTCTGCGAGTCTCATTCCTGTGGGAATGTACTCCGACCTCTTCTTCTTTTTTAACTTTTTTTAACACACACAGAGGCACGCACAAATCTTCCTCGTCTTCCTGTGGCTCTCATCTGGTCTCACTTTGGGTTTTGAGGTCTCTGTTTTGGGGACACAACAGAGCTGCTGATCCAAATAACAGCAGGAAGGGTTTTCCGCGGACTTCCCCAAAATACATTTAAAAATTAAACAGGATTTAGTTTTGACCAAACAATCATTCACTTCCTGAAGTAATAGCTACAGATAAATATTGAGGATAACATAAAGTTCATTCTCAGTCTTTGGTGTGTCTTATATTGGCATAGCGTGTTGTTCTGGCAAGCCGAAAAGGTAGAATGATCCAGAGAAACAATTACTGCAGAGTGACTGACAGGCGAGATTAGACGGTATTTACTTCTCTGGCATGAGAGCGGAAGAATAAAGTACAAATATACAGAAATGCTGATGGTGGAGAAATATTAATCATGTGTTTGAGGATTATTTGTGATATGTAAAAGCCTTTGATGAATGATAACCTGGAGTTCAAGAAGTATACCTGGCTCTAAAGCTGAATACTTTAAGGAGTGCATGTAAAAAGGTGAAAACCAGTGTGTGTGTGTGTGTGTGTGTGTGTGTGTTGTACAGGAGGTGCTGAGGGGCATGAAGCAGCAGAGGTGAGTGGAATTCCCCCTCACTCAACACGGGGGATCTGACACCCAAACAAACACATAGTACAGTAAATATGCAAACATAAAGTTCACACATGTTAAAAGCTATATTTAAATCCGGTAATTATTATTTTTCTGGAGCAAAGTACAGTATAAGACAGTTTTGACTCGGATACTGAACACATGTGCGTGCATGCAAGCACCCAGACACTATTATAGCAGGAATATGTCCCAAAGGCCTGTAAAGTGATACAATAATGAAGTGCAATTACCAATAAAACACGCCCTCTCAGAGATGAATTTTATGTTAAATATTACACACAAAATATTTAAAAATATTCAAAATGTGATGTGCATTCACTAAAACAATGTTAATAGTGTGAATTTCCATCTTGAGTGATTAACCACTTCACTCCACTGGAATCCCATCATATCCATACTGTTAACAACAAAACTATTTACAGTCTCATATTAAAAGGCAGGTGTTTTAATCCTCAAGGCAAACACTAATTTTCTCAGCATATGCAATGATCAGCCATAAACAGTCTGACCACTGACAGAAGAAGAGGTAGTAATATTGATTATTTCATTACAATAACACCTTTCACTGGGTTGGTTATATTAGGCAGTGAATGAACATTTAATTCTCAATGCTGATGTATTGGAAGCAGCAAAATGATCAACATTAAGAACTGAGTGACTTTGACCAGGTCCATATTGGAACGGTGATGGATGGGTCAGAGCATCTCCACAACTGCAGGTCTTGTTGGGTGTTACTGGTCTGCAGTGGTTAGTACCGAAAAAAAAAATGGACTGAAGAAGGACATCCCAATCTCAGGACTGTTGATCATCTGTGGAAGGTTCTGGAAAAATCCATCCAATTGTTGTTCTTTAGATACCTTTGGTAGTTACTAACCCAGGGGTGGGCAATCCTGGTCCTCGAGGGCCGGTGTCCTGCATGTCCAGCACACCTGGACGCCATTACGTCGTTATCAAGCTTCTGCAGAGCTTGGTGATGAGCTGATCATTAATTGAACCAGGTGTGCTGGAAGAGGGAAATATCTAAAACATGCAGGACACCAGCCTTCGAGGACCAGGATTGCCCACCCCATGTACTAACCATTTTACACTGCCAATGAACAACCAGGTCTGGAGATAAACCAGTGATTTTACCATCACACTTTCACCCTTGTCAAAGTCGCTCAGATACCTTCTCTTGCCCATTTTGCATCAACTTCAAGGCCTAAATGTTCACTTGCTGCTTAATATATCCACCCACTGACAGACTCCATTGTAACGAGATAATCTAAACCACTTTGCCTGTCAGTGGTCAGGATGTTATAGCTGATCATTCTTGAGCAATGAAACCATGGAGACTTTTGATCACTATGTGTCATCAAATTGTCAACGAAATCTTTTTTTTTTTTTTTTTTTACTGCAAATGAGTAATTTACTTGGAACATCAAATGTGCAGAATGTATGGGCGTGTATGAATGTGATATTGTATTGTATTCAAGATGTTTATGTGCACTGTCCATAGTATGTGATTGATTATTTCAGGGATAGGATTTAATTGATATTGACCTGTTGACTCGAAAGGACTGTGACATCTTACATTGATAAATTATTATTTTTTTAAATGTCTTCGATATGTATCCAAGAGAATGTTTCATTTCTGTAGATTTATATATTTAAAGGTGGACCCTACGGTGTTCCTAAACAATAAATATATACAGGTGGGAAAAAGCCTCATTTGTTTGTGCAACAGCAGTAATACCACAACACACATCATCAGCACAGTAACACACATTAAATGAATTCTAATTCATAATGCACAAGTACCGTGCTATTTGGAGCATGTATTGTACTCTGTTGGTGCACAGTATTTAGTATAGTGTAGTGCAGTACATGTATTTAAAAGCCTAATAGAAAATTCACAGATAAAATTTGATCAAGAAATAAAATTTGCAAGTTAAAGAAATTGTTATGAGTTAGTGAGCAGATATTACCTGTTACTACCGATGTTAAGTAGTGTGAAAGAGTTTTTGTATCTGTTGCTTTTGGTTAGTGGGTGTTTGTAGTGGGAACCTAAGGGCCAAAGCTGAAATTCTGAGTGCAGATGGTATATACTGCCTTTCTGTAGCAGCTGTTTGCTGTATAGTTCATCCATACTTTTCTGCTGAGTGTCCAAGATGTGGCTGCAAACCTTGACTATCTTTATAGGGGTACATTTTTGATGTGAGGTTGGTCGTTGAAACATTGAGAGTGACTCAAAAAAAAATCTATAAAACTGAGTCGGCAGCAATTTGTCAACATCAAACTTTGCTAATTTCCTCAAACAAAAAAAGAAGGGAATGTGTAAGTGATTGTGCAATTACTGTATCCATATGTGGCTAAAGGCAAAAGTGAATGGATGTGTTTCAAGTGCACTTGTGAGTTGATGCAGGTAGCCCCTCAAATGTGAGTGGGAAAATGACTTCACTGAGGGGTTTGATAAGAAAGCCAGAACACCTTCATAAGTGTCTCGTACCACTGAGTATGATGTAGATTACAGGTTACTGCATGAGTTATAATCACTGAGGCCCCCGCTGAACATTTTTCCACAGAAGTTAGCAATCACTGTGACCAAAGAAGCAATTTTGACTATTAGGACCACCCATCGGGGGACTATGGGGGGTGACGGGGCTGAGAAAAGTTAGACGCAGCAATTGGAAATATTCGAAAAGGTAGCAGAAGCCCAGAAAGAAAAGTGTGGACATAAATACGCATGTAGGCCTACTACGGGTTGGGATGTTCTGTGAAGCACACTGGGATTACAGACCCAAGATGACAGAGGATGAGCAGCCACAAATTGCAGGGAGCTGGAGTGAGTAGGGTGGGTGGGTGGAGGTTAGACGGGGGGATGGGTGGAGGACAGTCTGTGGCACCGTACCCAAGGAAAGACTGAGGTAATTACTTTCTTCTTCTCTAAGAACTTCAGTCTCAGGCCTATAGATGTTTGTTTTTTTTTTTTTTTGCGTGTCATAAACTTCTCCCGACGTCAAAGGCCTCTGACATTTTCTGGACACATGTCGAAACAAATACGGCATTTTCCACAGTCCATCACGGCGCTGACTATCTCTGAGCTGAGCCTCCTTTTAAATCATTTAACTGAAATCCAAAACCATCCTGATATTTCCAGACCCTGAAGATGGCGTGGTTGATAAATGTTTCCTGGCTTCTGGCACACTTTTATCACTGACTCCATGTGATCATTCTTGCCGACCTCTGACTCTAAAATCCATACAGCAACTGCAACATAGATCCAATAGTTTTTATTTGAGATTATGTACATTTGTCCATAGATTTTTGCTACTTCTGACTCCTTTAAACCCCCTATAGCCTCTCTGAGATGTGAGTTCACAATCAGAAAGTCTTATTCTGTTCTTTTAAACCTTCTTTCTTATCTTTCGGTCTCTCCTGCATCCCCCCCAAAGTAAAGACCCCTCTCTCTCTCTGATCTGCACGAACAATGCCGGTGCCACACACCTCAAGTATTGCTTTGAAGCTTTCAGACCAACCTGTGCTGCTGTCTCAGGGTCCTATCTCCCCCAAAAAGATCAGAGTAGTGATAGTGAGTGATGTTTGCAAATACATATATGATCAAACCTCCCGTGTTATTGAAGCCGGTGGAGCTCAGAAACAGGAATGCGATCATTTGATAAAGGTGACAATAAAAGGGTAGAAACCACTGAAGATAAATGGTTTCTTTTGAAATGTCTTATATTGTTTATTTTCGTTCTGAATACCCTTATACTTGGAATTTTAAGGGATGCTTTTTTCGGGCTCGCTGTGCAGGTTTGCATTTTGCATAAAAGTTCCCTTGCATATCCAAAACTGTTGACATTTTTTGGGAATAACCAGAAATTTGGGGTTTCCCATTGTTTCTTCCTTTATGTACAAATCCAGCGAAGCTTTAATTGTGTTTTTATTACTCCTCATTCCACATTTACTGTGTTTATAACAAATATGATCCATCTAGATTGGCATTTCATACAGCCGCACCACATAAAATCTGTTTATACACTCTGTAAACTGCACATCGTTTGACTCTGTGGTTCGCAGCTGGGTCTTTCTGGACGACGGGAAAAAAATATTCTCATTTTGCCTCTCATAAACACCGTCTTTTTCAAACACATGCTGTCCTGACAGAATTACAACAATGCCCAACCTGGAGTGCCATGAATTTCCACAACTACTTCTTTGATCCAGAGCAGAAATCACATTCCAGTGTCATGTATAAAAGTCCTTGTTTATTCTTTCATTCATTACACCGACGGAGACAGAAGTTTGGCCAACATATGTATAACTGAAACATTTGGTGGTCACCCCGTATGCAGACATCATATGACTCACGTACTGCAAATATTACTCCCTGATGAAAGGCGTTTTCTCTAGTTCTGTTACAGTCATGCGTTCAGGAGCTTAATTCCTCCCACAAAGTGATCACAGCGTCTGTGGTGTGTGAAGCAGAGCCACAGGATGACAGACGTCTTCAAGGAATATTACCTTGATGAAGTGAATATAATGCCATGGCGTGTGGACACAGACTGAGACACTTTTCTTTGTGGCTCAAAACAGAAGCAGGTGCAGGGCCTGTAACCAGCCGACATCCAAGCCAAAGGCATATAGGTTACAATTAAAGCAAGATGTGAGTCAATGAGTCAGTGCCGCAGACATATGTTTATCTGAACCTCCAGGCTCGGCCTTTGGGACTCGGAAAGGCTTTGGAGTTGGAGAGGTTTAATGTAATTAAGGATCCCTTTTGCTTATAGCAGCGGGATGAGCCCCAGAGGTCAGTGGAAGAAAAGTGCGCCTGTGATCCAAGTCTCTCTCGTGATTCTATCAGAGGATTACCACTTCCTCCTTCCTGTTTGCTTCCTCTTGGCCATACAACTGCCTTCCGATGCCAAGCAGAAAGAGTGTACTCACAGATAGCAAATGTTAATTACAGCACTGTGTTTTGGGTAATTTCCTCTTCCTCTACATCTCTCTTTCTTACATCTGGTTTATCTTTGGATTCTTTCCTTATTCTGAATGCGTCTTGTTGGGTTTGTCGCTCTCCCACCAATAAACTCTACCTGACTTTACTTGGACCCTGAGGATACTTTATGTGCGCCAGCTGTGTGAGGCAACAGAAAATACATGTTAAAAACTTACAATCAGACACAAAGAAGTGAATGTTCATCTATAAAAGCATAGGAGGTGGGATTTGGAGCGATTTATCCAGTGAATATCTATGCTTGATATTCTACAGCAAAGCTCACTTTAGGCGAAAAACTGAACAAAAAATACATGAATACAAGGCACAAAAGCTCAACTGAAAGTTGCCAACTGAACAGTATAGTTCACCTCACAGACAAAAGCAACATCACATCAAATACACTCAAGTCTTTTAATATTTTACCACTACACAACATTACAATCAATGAATGTTTGCACTTCCTCTCTTAATCCTCCGGCTGACACTTAAGCTTTCATCTGCCTCTCTGATCTCTCAGCCTTTGAAAAAAGCAGCTCAACACCTGCTCATCCCAGACGTTTAACCAGCACGAGAACTGTTGAACGTACCCCCACAGCCCTGCTTTGTTTAGCATTCCACCACTGCATGGGCTTTTTCCAAGAAGAAGGAACGTAACCAGAGGTGTCACGACACTTTGCTGAGTAAAGCAAAGCAACACCAAAAACATCAATGTGGATTCACATTTTCCACAGCAAAGATATTCAGAGACTAGAACTTGTACTGTAACTAACTGTGTATCTGAGTCGATGAGACATGAATCTTTTATAAGGCATTTTGAGCAACTAATGGAGGATTTTAGGCCATGCCGGGTTTGTCTATTGAAATAAAATCTGCTTTAATTTGTCAGTTTGGTTCATCCATGCTTCATTTTAATGCGTTCTACACAATCAGGACATTAATTCACATGCTGCTACTTGTATACTGTATTGTCTGGCTTCTATATATCAAAGTGCCCTGCATTTTTCCATCCAATGCATCGTCCAGAAAACATTGCTGTGGACTCTATGATATGGTGTCCTGGCCCTCATTAAGTTTGAAGAGACAACATGTTTTGTTCATGAGACATGAATGAGTTAAGTCCAGTCTTATTTATGTGATCTTCTGTCTCCCATATTCAACTGTTTTAAAATAAATAAAAAGATGGTTGTGGAGTCATCAGGGCAGTCTGTCCAGAGTGCGGACAGAAATTCAAGGCTTACGTGTAGCTTTTTCTACTTTAAAATCAGAAAAATTCAGTTTTTCAGCTGAATTCAGTCCTTGAGATGACTTCTACATAAGGTTCTTGACATTTATACAGAATTTCGCCTTGGAATAACCTCCAGAATATCTACAATTTAGGATTTTTTTTTCTTGAGCGAGTTTAAAGCTACACCGTGTAAATGCTTTGTCCGAGTTAAATTTTGCTCTCATGTTTCCCTCCATCTTCCTGCTTTTTTTTATATACATCATGATTGATTCTATGAATTTTGTGTGGAATAGTGTCCATCTTTGGCCAGGTCTCCCTTGAAAAAGAGACTTTATGAAAGTTAAATAAATGAACAAATAAAATATGGAGATCAATCTGGCCATACGTCAAACTACCCTGAAGCTCAGGGATTCACTCTAAATAAGTCTTTGACATGGTGGAGACTTTTCATGCAGATTGGAGTAAAGGCATGGTATTTAAAGTGTCCTCTTAAGTGTTGTGGTCAATAATGTCCAAAAATTACAAACAAAGTAGGTTGGATATAGCATCGAAATCCCCTGTAACTCCTCATGTCAACTCAGTTCAACATCAGCATTTCTAATGATTACTATCCTGCTCAGCTATTATAAATAACAAGTCTCCATTTATTGTAATTTTGAAACTTGCATGACACAAATATAGAAGGGAACAATTTTAACAGGGAACCACAGAGCCACATCAAACAAATAAATAACATACTGAGTAGCAGAGCTGAAAAAGCATGCAGTTAAACATACTAAGAATAAATGATTGTTTCTAATGAATGTAGATATGTGCTGGATATTGTTCTCCATTCAACCCTAGTCATTCCACAGCTTTACCAAGTGTATTTACATTGTGTAATAATATACTGTTTTTTCACAAAGAAGAAACTACTGTATGCCCATATTAGTGAATTAAGTGAGGTGACGTGTTATGATTCATTACGATTTTACAACCCATAGCGCCATCTTCTGATAAAATCCTGCAACTGCACTTGTCTGTCATTTAAATGTGCTTAACACAGTTCAGTAGGGTTAGGTTTTACACTGAAACTTGGCAGCAGGAGTGTAAAACTGAGTGGCACCACTATTGTTTAATGCCTCAGACATTTTGTAAAGCACGAGAGTTAAATATTAAAGGCTGCAGTATGACTGATGGTTGAATAACAATGACCTAGTTGCTGTTTTTATGTTTTTCTATGTTCCTCTGTTCTCGCTGCCCAGTGAGGCCACTGCCCCTCAGCCCCCCCGGAGTTCCTTTTGTAAGACTTTGTCCCAGAGAGCTTCATTTACTGTCCTCGCATTCAGCAGCAGAGAACTGGCCTCTTTTCATGGCTCACCTTTCTGTCCACTGACCTTTTCTGTAGTGAGAGAGCAGGTGGGTTAACGGTTGATAATGAGGGTGTACATTGTCACTGCAGCTGTGATTAGTACTGCACCACCTTCAGGGATGAACGTCAGTGAGCTGCTGAATATTCAGAAGCGGGACAGTCCTTCTCTTGGTCCATCGTACATGAACTCGTGGCCTAATCCATTACCACACTTTCCACAACAAACCTGGAAAATATGAAACCAAAGAGGTTGAATCAGTACTTTACACATAAAGACTAGATTTACAGCAGCTGGTCTCACAGTAAATCTTTCATTCTAGTCTGATACATGTTGTCTCATTGCAAATGCACCTTTATGGGTCCCCATGCTTCAGGGTGTTTGGAGACACTGTCCTCGTGGATAGTCTGTGAGAAGGCAGGCCAAGGAGACGAGTGCTCGAACTTCGATGTGCTGGAAAACAACTCGTGCCCACATTCAGAACATACATATATGCCTGAGAGGAGAAAATGGTAGAAATAAGAGTACACAATAAAGAACTGTATACTCATACTGGCCCTGCAAAATTAGCTCACCAGGCTGGAAGTGGTTTTTGTATTCTTCTCCACCAGTAAAAGAGCAGTATGACATCTCGTCCATGTCAAACGTCTCAAAACCAACGTGGTCTGTCTTTAGTTTGAGGCAGCTGTCACCCAGGACAAGCCAGAAAAAACCTGCATGCAGTGTCAACAGCTCTGTCCTCCTTGTGTAATGTCCGGAGTTGTTCACATTACTTCCACATGATGGCGGTACATTACTTACTGAGTAATGATGACAAGTCATTTTACTTTCAATTTTACAACAGTTATGTGAGGGAAACTAATTGCACACAAGAGTGATGTTACAGAGACAATGATAACAGTTATCTAGATATATCAACATTACTTCATTTTATTTAAAAACTGCACAACTCTTTATCCACACATACAATTAATTCAAAAATATCATCCAGTAGTCTTTGAAAATAGATCATCAACAGTATATTCACAGTTCTGTGAGAGATCTCCGAAAGTGACTTCACTATATACAAGTGACTCTCTATAAGAAACTGTGTGCTTAGGAGTGAGCTGTGAGGTGAATGTTGTCCACTATGATACAATCAACATGGCTGTTACGGTTACTGAATTTGTAAGAATTGCATAATAATGTTGCAAGACCCGTCTTCTGTTTTTGCTGTCAAGTGAAGACATCGTTCATCAGAGCTCTGGTGCTCCCAGAATGGGCTTTGTCCCAGAACACTTCATCCACTGTCCACACCTACAGCAGCACAGATAAATTTCTACAGGTCCAGCAATGATTTCCTCCAACTGCTCACCTTACTGTCCATCGACCTTATCTATAGAGAGGGGCGGGGAAATCATGAACCAGATATTAGATTTTGACCCACATTTCCCAAACAATCAGTAAATGAGCTCAACTTAAGCAAATTTTAGCACTGAACTGTCACAAATGTATGACCCAGTTTAATGACACAGTTCTATCAACGCTGTGACATGGTCTGACAGTTGTACCTTTAGGGATGAACTTCAGTGAGCTGCTGAATATTCAGAAGCGAGATACCCCTTTGGCTGGTCCATCATTTACAAACTCATGACCCAGTCCATTTCCACACTTCCCACATCGTACCTGAAATAATACGACATACATCGAGACAGAACATAAATTTTTTAAAGTAAAGAGATCCTTAATATGAGCATGCAGTTTGCAACGCAATTTACAACCAGTTGCTTCAAGTGAACACATTAAAGTTGTATGAGGTCTGGTCTAAGATGACCACACACTCTGAAGGACTTCATTAACCCATAAAGACCCAGTGCTTCTTCTGTGGCAGTTCCCAAATGAATTTTTCTATCTATTTAATCATTCTTAATTGATTTATCACCATTTATTACAATATTATCCTCTGTATTTTGTATTTTTTCAGTGTAAATCATGTATTTTCCTATCTTTAATTTACTGATCATGTAGATGCTCATAAACGCTCAGATTAAAGTTGTGTTTTATTATATCAGAAAGAGAGAAAACTGAAGAAAAAGTGAGTTTTTCAACAAAATATATCATTACTTGAACATAAATCAAGCATCTCCATCCACTGTCATTGATCCAACTCCATGGGTTTTACTGGTGGATCAATGTTGTAGAAGATGACGGTGTTTCCACGGTAACTACGGAGCCTCTGAACATTCAAATAGGTCATATCTGATGACCGTGAAAAGATGAAAAACTTCATTTTACACCAATTATTTAAATGTATTTATAGGATTAGTGGATCAACAGGTATAAAACAGTTTAGATCAGTAGATGGTTTTGGTCACCAGTAGTTGTTTGGGTCTTTATGGGTAAATGAAGAATTAAGATCTGATGATGGTACCTTATATGCCCCAGGTCTCTCCTCATGTTTGGACACACTGTCCTCCAGGATGGTCTCTGTGAAGGCTGGCCAAGGAGACGAGTGTTCATACTTGGAATGACTGGAGAAGAGCTGGTGATCACACTTTGAACATACATAAATCCCTGAGGAGTACAAGAAAAAAAAATTGACAAAATAAATACATCAAATTTAAATTCATTAATTAATTATATTATTAAAATTACTTTTAGAGAGTTTCTATTACAGATTGCGTAATGTTCAAGGCAGTCATTTTTAGGTGGACAGTTAACTTCTCACTTATAAACTTCCCTCAGTTATTGTATAACATGGGTTGAATTATAGAAGGGTAAATATTGTTTTTCCACTATTTACAGATGTGACTGCATTTTAAATTAAGTTAGATAAGGTGTGGCTGAGTGGATAGCTGTCAAATGAATACGGAATGTTTAATTTAGTCCAATAGTTATCTTTAAAGTTATTTATAGACAATAGTTTAAGCCTCAACGATGGCTAGCAGGTCACTTTAACCCAACACTAAACAGACCACAGCAAGTTTTATGCCGACATTTGGAATAAAATACTCAAAGTCGTCCCATTACCTGGCTTGAAGTGGTCTTTAAAGACCTCTCCTCCGAAGAAGGAACAAAAGGACATCGTTTTATTTCTAGACCAGTGACTTTGTTCCGCTTCTTTAACGCCGTAAACTTATCTGCACTTTGATCCGCACGGAAACATTTCGCAGTCAGTAATGACACTTCCGGTTTGACTGTTCAGCCTTCACAATAATGTGCATGCTTTTATTATTTTATCATGCCTACTTCCATGCATCATTTTACCATTTATACACGTATATACAGGGCAGTTAGTCTACATGAGATTCCATTATGACCAGGGGTCATTCAGTGAAATTTTTGTACAATGCAAATTTAACCCATGGGCCGCATCAGACCCTTTGGTGGATCGGTTTTGACTCAGCTGTTTGTTTGACACCCCTAATTTAGAGAGAATGAGCTTGGTGGTGTCTGTCCTGGAGGATGCTCTGTGTCAGTTCAATAATGGCTGATCTCCAAAGTCTTTGCACATATGGATAATAACCTATACATGTATAGCACTTGTCTAGTGCATTTATTGAGGTCTAGCTTTTTTTCTAATATCCATATCATATGGCGTCCTTATATTTTTGCTTCCTTATTTGGGTGACTATGTTTTTAATATTAAATTATCAATTGAGGCTTTTATTTTGAACGACTCGGACCAGAAGTAGCTCTGTGATAAGGGCTTAATCTCAAGAGTAGGGCACGTTTTAGCTCCCCGAGTTCATCTTTTTGCATATTTAACATCCACTCACTCATCTCCCTTGAAACATGAACACCACAATGTTTCAGTTGAGGTCTTTTATTCACCAGCGGCTTTATGCAGCAGCTGAGGACATTCTCGGAGAGGTGGAGAAAACCATAACGTTAGCTGTTTACGACGCCAAAGTTGGCCGACCTGAATCGGATAGTGACAGTCTGCGGCATCACCTGCACAAGGAAACAGGTTGACCTCTTCAATGTCAAGTCTATTAGCGCTTGTCATATCTCTGATGCCTCACAAGTTTAGTTCTTATTCTCTCAAACACACGTTTCGTAGCTTTTCTAGCTTGCGATGTCGCTTATTCACGCATGCGCACACACGTGATCCAGATCATGCGCTCCACATACTGCAGCAATAGAGATCTTTTTTAATACTGTTGATCAGCGGTGATAAGTATTTACAGCCTTTAATACAATCGGAGGACTAATACCACACTGTAAAAATAATCCACCACAAGAAAAAGTTGCATTCAAAACATTATTATTGAAAAATAGTTACTAGTAACAACTAATGTAGTTAAAGGATGACGTAAAATAGCCCCGTCACCGACAAGTTACTATTATAGATGATGTTTTGAACTCACATTAATGCTGCATATATTTGTGTATTGCATTTTACCGTTGTTGGGCTGTTGTTCTTTTTGGTATTATGTTGTGTGGTAAATCTACATCTATGCATCATAGGCTATAAGGTTATCATGTTTGTTGTATCACTGTCTACATGTTTGTCAAAAATAAATTTTTCATGAGTACAGAAATAAGCTCTGTCTGTAGCTCTGCAGCAATGAATTTTCCAGCTAACCTAGAAGGATTTTAAAAGTTTCCTTTGTAAAGATGGAGGATCATTTTCTCAACCCACAAAGGAAGTCAATTCTCTAGTTTATCACAAACATTAGATATGTGGTTTTAACTTGACATAAGTTTATGAATTGTACTACTATTTAATTTATTTTTACATTCATATTGTAGTCATATTTTGTATCTTTTTTGTAGTTTACTGTAATTTTTCAATACCATTATTTTATATTTCTGATCTTGACTGGAGTGACTGTAACAAACCCAATCTCCCCCAGGGATCATTAAAGTATTCTGATTCTGACTCTGATGAAATATTGTCATCTGTTACAATTCAGTGTTGGTCTTTATGATATAGTGGAGTAGAAGGTGCACATAATAGAAATGCTTAATAAAAGAGCAAAAACCTGAAATTTATATTTCAGTGATTTTTGTTTTTCTTCACATCTCTTTTGCTGCTGCAGGGCTTTCAAAGGCCTCAGACTTCGAAGATCGATGTGGTACCTCTCTGCTTCAGGAAGAACCAGGATCCCCCATGACTGAAGATTCTAATCTAAGTCCAAGCACTGAGGTCCCAGGACCCTCTTATTCCAGGGCAGATCTGGACGATATTGACTGGAGCTCCTGTTTGGCACAGGCAGAGTTCAAAGTACCATCTATAAAGGAGGAGCAAGTGGATATTGAGGACGACAGAGAAAAACAGGAGGTTATTTTTCCTTCTCTTGTGGTTGTGAAAAGTGAGCAAGAACAGCCAGATATACATGTACCGTATGAAGGGCAGCCGGTCTCCTCTCACTGTTTTGCCGGTCAGAGTGAGAACAACGATGATGAGGAGAACCGGGTGAACAGCAGCGAGACAATGCAAAGTCAAAGTGTCAGCGTTAATAGGACAGACCAGGGTGAGTTGTGTGAAAATTCACCTGCTAAAAGCCAGAAGGACCGCAGTTTTTGCTATTTGTGTGGCAAGGGATTTCAGTACATTGGCTCCTTAATGAAGCACATAAAAACACATGAGACGAAAACTGAGTGTTATATCTGCAGGAAAACGTACCGGTATACCAAACAACTCATAACGCATCTGAGAGTTTACCATAACAAGACGGACATTTGTGAGATCTGCGGCAGCACTTTTGCCAATAACCGATTACTCCAGCTGCATAGCAAAACGCATGCAAGCCAAAATGAGTTTGTGTGTCAAGAATGCGGCAAAATATTTTACAGGAAAGAGCATCTTGTTGTGCACGTGAGGATTCACTCTGGAGAAAAGCCGTATCACTGTGACATTTGCGGAAAATCATTCAGTCAGAGCCAGAACCTTACAATTCACAAAAGAAGTCATTCAGGGGAGAGACCGTATCATTGCAAAATATGTGGCAAACTTTTCAATACCAGCAGCCACCTTAAATCACACATGCGATACCATACAGGGGAAAAACCATATCCCTGTGATATTTGCGGTAAACGTTTTACCCAAAGTGGACAGATGTCTAGACACAGAATAACACATACAGGAGAGAGGCCGTACGCCTGCCATACTTGTGGAATGCGATACAGGTTTGCGCCTAATCTTAAGGTGCACATTAAAACGCATGCAAAGTCACTGAGCAAATAAGAATGTAAATGTAGCAATGTATCCACTCTCATCTTAATTATGACGACCGACGTAGAGCTGGATGATTTCACCAAAGTATGAAATTCCAATTTTTTCTAGTGTTATGTGTGATTTACAACTTTAACCAACTGTTTTCTGGCCTTATAAACTCAAGACAAAAACAGTCTGTCTGTATTAACACATTCAATTATGTGCATTTACAGTAGAAACAACTGACAACACTTCTTCCAAATTCATAATAGAAATATCCTTTTACTAGACTGTTTATTTTGCAGGAAATTATCAAAATTGGGGCAAAAAAAAAGAAAAATACATTGTTTCAGACCAAAGAAAATGAGCTCATATGCATCCCATTCAATTTCATATTCAGACAAAACTAATGTGTAGCGACTTAGTAAGAGTTTGGTGGAATAACTCTGCTTTTCAATCACAGCTTTCATGTGTGTTTTCATGCTTGGCACCAGTGTGTCATTACACTTTCAGAAGCTTTACACCACTCCCAGAGCAAAAATGTAAGGAGCTTGGCATTATTTAATGGTTTGTAACCATCCATCCTTAAGGTTATCACAGATATGGAATTTTAGATCCTTCTCTTCATTTTCTACCAGATCTATATTTTCTTTTCTTAAAAGCTAATACTGTATTTTTTGTCTTGTTCTTGTTGCTGTTATTATTAAAGTGACCACCCATCTGTGTCTTTTTCATTGAGGCTAAGACCTGGGAATTTGGAGCAGTTTCTTAGTTTTTTCAGAGCTGTAGTTTGCTGTTCTGTATTACTGAGAATAATGAGAGAAGGGGAATTTATTAAGATGTACAGCAAACAAATGGGTAAACATAAACATCCTGGTCATAGTATATAAGTGCAGTATCACCTGTCATGTTTTTTGCCACATGTTATGTGTTTTTGTGTCATGAATAAGGACAATAAAAGCTGGTATTCTGTCCTATTATGTTACGTTTACTTGTACTTTTCTGGCTGTTGTATACATTATATATTCTAATATGAAACAGGTTAACACTATATGTAAGGCTTATTGCATTTGGATGTAAAACAAAAACTATATTTCCAAATCGTTACCTTCCTAAAATAATTGTAGAGGTTATTTTTCAGAACATTGAGGAAACAAAAAACTTAACAAGATTTAGGTAAAACGGTCATTTTTGTCAACATTTTTGTTCTAGATGATGAAATTTTAACTGAAGGCAAATTGAATACACATTTGTGAAGAATATGCATATAAAAGACCACATTAACAGTAACAATAAAAACTAGACGTGCATGTGTCCCATAGTCCCATGTGCTTGCCTCTTGATGGATTTGTGGACTTGTGTCTAGGTGCAATG
>JAPQRQ010000027.1:20995193-21033208 GCA_037367365.1 Apogon talboti
GGTGGGGGGTGTATTTCAGCACATGGGATCCATCGCCATGCTTGTTACTTGTTCAGACAGTCAGGTTCAGTCCTTGTTTATCCAGCTTGCCCTTTTGGCAAACCCTAAACCCTCCGTTCAGCATGCACGTATGGTTATAGAGTTGTTATAAAGCTACGACTGCTAAAGGCGTACTTACCAATCACATGAGAAACAAGTAATAATACACAAGTCAATCTCAGCATCATATAGATGTCCTGTTTTTTTTTTTTAAACAGTGGTCTCGCCCTGTTTTCCATTTGTCAGCCTTGTGTAGAACTTATGCCAGGAGTGCAAAGTCTTCCCAGACCAGATCCAGAAACCAGAAGTAATACCAACTATGAGGGTCATCAGGTATTTAATCATGTACACAGTGAAGTCAGGGGTCATGCGGGGCCCGGCGTACATGGGGCAGGGGATGGCCAGGCTCCTGCAGTTATGGCTGATCCAGCTGCGCTCCCAGTGAGGGCGAAAGGCCTGCTCGTAAAAGAAGCAGGCGATGACGATGGTAGCAGGGACGGTGTAGAGCACACTGAACACCCCGATCCTCACCATGAGCCGCTCCAGCTTCTCCGTCTTGGTGCCGTCGTGTTTCATGATGGTGCGGATTCGAAACAGTGACACGAAACCGGCCAGCAAGAAGGAGGTCCCGATGAAGAGGTAGATGAAGAGCGGGGCCAAGACGAAGCCCCTCAGAGGGTCCAGGTTGCTGTGACTGACGAAGCAGACGCCGCTGAGGACGTCGCCCTCGATCTGCCCGATGGCCAGGATGCTGATGGTCTTCACCGCCGGCACTGCCCAGGCCGCCAGGTGGAAGTACTGAGAGTTGGCCTCGATGGCCTCGTGGCCCCACTTCATACCTGCGGCCAGGAACCAGGTGAGAGACAGGATCACCCACCAGATGGAACTGGCCATGCTGAAAAAATAGAGCATCATGAAGAGGATGGTGCACCCTTCTTTTTTGGTGCCTTGGACGACAGTTTTGTAGGCATCAAGGCCGAAGCTATCGTTGCAAATTACTTTGTCCCCCAGGAAATAGCCAGCAATGTAGGCGATGGAGACCATGGTGTAGCATCCAGATAAGAAGATGATAGGCCTCTCAGGGTATCTGAACCGCTGCATATCCACTAAATAGGTGGTAACTGTGAATAAAGTAGACGCACAACAAAGCACAGACCACACCAGAATCCATATGCGTGAGAACTGGATCTCTTTGTCAGTGAAGAACATGTACCTGGATGGTTCACAGGGGGCTGCACAGTCCTTCTCATCTAGAAACTTGTAATTCAGATAGGGTGGTACTCTGAGAACAGGAGGGCATCTGAAGGGCTTGTCGTGCGTGGAGATCAGGGCAACGTCTTGGGTGACCGGGCCAGGTATGATCGGTGGCACCGTGGGAGGAGAGGAGTCGTTCTGTCCCACGCAGATCTGTCCGTCTCCCAACACGGGGAAGTTCTCGCAGCGCAGACGCTCCGGCCACTGGAAGCCGAACTTGTTCATGAGAGCCTCGCAGCCCTGCTTGGCTCTCTCGCAGATGGACCTGCAGGGTGGGATGGCCTTCTCCAGGACGGTGCACACGGGCGCATACATGGAGCACAGGAAGAACTTCAACTCGGGAGAACACTGTACCTTCACCAGCGGGTAGAACTGGTGCACCTCCAGTCCTGCGTCCTCCTGGTTGTAGTGGCCCACCAGGTTGGGCATGATGGTCTGGTTGTAGGCTATGTCCGTGCACAGAGGGATTGAAATCGGCTGGCAGAATCCGTGCTCCGGGACGACTATTCCGTTGTCCCCTTGGTACTGGGCTGATATGAGCAGAGGCAGCAGGAATACGCACCAGATCTGACCAAAATCCATCTTTGGAAAGTTAACTTCAACTTACTGGAAGTCTGTTCCTGCGCATCAGCATCAGAGAAGAAACCTACTGGAGGGAAGAGGTCTAGGAGTGGACACCTGAACGCAGCTTCCTTTGTGTTTCTCCCCCGCTTTGAACACTGGAAACTAACTTTTTTTTTTCCACAACTCCGACTCGTTCATGATGGTGAAGGCAGGAGTGATGGTAAAGGCACTTCCGGTGTTACCTTACAAAATAAAGTGATGGAAGAAGCGACAATGAAAAGACTACACGTAAAATGCACGCATTCAGAGTAAAAGTCGGCAAGTATTATCAAAAAATGTATGGAAAAACAGTACCAAAATGGTTTCATCTGTGCTATGCTTGAATTGTGTGCAATAATAATTTTCAAATATTTACTATATGTAATTAAAAAATGCATATTCTTTTCTTTTCTTTAAAGCTTTTCTAATGTTAATTTTACTTTACTATGCAACTTTTATATATACACCTGTGCATAGTTGTATTGTGAATTATATGTGAGCTACTGGTCACCTTGAATTCCCCTATTCTATTCTATTCTATTCTATGTTATTGTCTGAATGTGCATCATGTAACTTAGAAATGCAAATGACTAATATTGGTCAAATTTGAGCACGTTGAGTGGTTTAACCTCTAGTAATACTTTATATGATCATATATTTGCAGCACAGAACCACGTCTACAAAATAAGTTTTTAAAAAAAGTGTTTTTAGCTTTGTGGCAATTCTATGACAGTTTTTTAATGACTTTGGGAAAAATTTAGTCAACTCATGAAGGAATACTTATTTCTTCAGTTTATGAGAAACATTCAAAGTCTGCGTATTTGGCAATATGTGATTTTCACTGGACAGGAAGAAGACAGAAAGCAGAAATCTGGAAAAAAAACTTAAGCTGTCAGACAAATATGGTGATGTAGAAGTAGCATGTACAACTGTATAAAATAAAAATGCTCAAGTACAGGTAATCATATTTGCACTGAAGCACAGCACCTGAGTGTTTAGTTACAACATATCCCAGGCTTTAAACTTGGTTATTTACTTTATAATACCTCTTTCTGCAGGAGCAAGGCTAAATAATACCAGCTACTATCATGATATCACTGATCGTCTATTTCTTTGACTTTTTAATTATAAAGTGAATGCTTTTATTTTGAATTTAGTTCCGCTGTGCTGGTCTTAGCCCTGTTTCCAAATAAAATTGACAGAACAGCTGGATTACGTAGTACAACTAGACTATCAAGTTCCGTACAAACTCCAGGAGAGGGAGGAGACTTCCAGAGAGCTTTTAATGACATGTTTGGAGAGAAGAACCTGGGAAATTTAACACAATAAATGCACAAGTATCATCGATTACATTAAATAAATCAAAAAAGAAAGTTTACCCATTGCATCAAAATCCACAGTCTAGAGCATAACTCCTCTTTTTTTGCTTGTGACCTTAACATTTATAATACTGGTTAATACACACGTTCGACAATGTCAAAATAATTCCAATAAAATGCAGTTTCTCTTTTCACTGACATCAAATATGACCCATTTGGACTTTCAGGGACTCCATAGTGAACACAGAAATAGCATTTGTGTCTGTAGGATTAATTGATTTATAAAATTTCTGTAATTTCACTAATATAACTGAGGCTAACGAAATGTAAACAACTGACTAATTGTGATTCTGATCAGAATGTTGCTCCAGAAAGCGCGTTATGTGAAAACTCCGCGAGTATTTTTAACCCTGAGATGAGGGAAAGTCCGAGTCTGTCACCATGGTAACTTACTCTGAACATAAACTGCTCGTTGGCAGGTAGAAACCCTGTCACCTGACTCCTCTGAAGTGAAAACGCTGTTATAGACATGGATTGTCTGTACAAACGTGATCCCATAGATTTAGAAACACAGTTAATACACTGTGCTTTACGTCGGTAGAGGATTTTCAGACCTCGAATAGATGCCCTATCATTTCCTGATGAATATATATTTATCTATTTCTAACTATTTGGGGTAGGCCAATATAAGCTTGGTGTTTTCCTACTCCATTTCTGACATAAAATGTTATTAAAGAGGCACATTGAAATAACTGTACAGTATGTGACTTTTTTGTTACCTTCAATATTTTGCAGTGTTCTGTTTCAATTTGTAATTTATTTTTGCTTTTTGTTCACCTGTATATTTGAAAAGGATAAGAATGTACAAGCTATTTATCCAGTCATTTATTCTCCTCACTTGTCACACTCGCACGTCAAAATCATAATTCAATAAAAGAATCCAATGTGAATGGGTATAGATTTACTCTTAGCTATACATAAAAATATATTTATGAATAAACTTCTCTGACCTCTGTCGGCCTCTGGATCCCTCTGAGGCAGCATCTCCTGTGATAAAGGAGAACAGTCTGCTTCAGTATATTTTAAAGTACCATATGTGGCAAGATCTGAGTATTGAGTAGGTTATTTACAACAGTAGGGTTTTCTATGGCCTCTGCCTTCTTCCTGTTGACTGAGTGGAACTGAAATATTAATCTACTTGGCAGGATATGAGGTGAGAGGACATACATGTGTTAAAACAGCATTTATTGGGGGTTTAAATAGCCAGATTATTTACTTTGTATATCAGCCAGTGTCACACAGGAATAAATGCCGTACAATCAAGGCCTAGAATAATACGCCATTACTTTTCTGAATAATGTTTTTATATTTCCTATTCAGTTTCTTCAATGTGTCTTTTTCTCCAGTGGGGTTGCACCTAAAAACAACTCAGATTTTATTCTATACACCACTTTTATTCAATCTAATAATGTTTTAACGTACATGCTATAGTTTTAAGTCAAATAGACTATTAAGTCAATGGACTAGTATATTCCTAATTACACATTGACTCGTGCTTCAGTTTTCTATGGTGCTTTTCTCTTAGAAGCAGTGTTGCCTTTTATTCGTATTCCACGTATGTTGAATTAAAACGCTTGTTGTCAGCGGTTACCATGGTGAATCCAAGGGGGATGGGGACTCAATTGATGATGGCTGGTGGTTGGGCCACACGTCTAACTCTGGGTAAACATACTCAGAGTCGATTGAACTAATTCGAAGCCGCTTCTCTGGAACCAAACCGAATACTTAGAGTTTCTCAGCTCAGCCTCAGAGTAAGTCAACTCGGAGTTGAGAATTATTCTTAGAGTTTGTTGAACCCATTTTCTGAAACAGGACCTGGGTCCTGTGGCATCAATAGTTAGGTGAAGAAGGGGAGGACGGGACAGACAGTGGAACTACTAACATTCTGACAGAATATGGACATCTATGTTTAGACATGGCTATATATTTAGTGTATGTGAGCAGACATCAAATTCCGTTCTTGTTTGTTTACGCTCTTTTCATTTCGTGTTGTGCTTAGCCCTCCCCTTACCTGTTCTGGTGGTAGGGCCATTCCTTCTCACCATATTCTGTATACATTGGAAATGTCGTTTTAATTAACTTAAATTCCACACTTTGCACAAATCCTCCGCACTGATTTTATATTATTTTGTTTAGTTGTTGCCCGAAATGTATTGTAACAGTTGCTACATGAATTTTGCTTATTAGTACACGACGGTCATGGCGTAGGGTGTGATATCAGAAGTTGCTAGGCTGTCAGGTTTTCTACTTTATTTTAATTGGTCCAAAACCCAAAAAAGTCAACCAATGTATGCTCAGGTCGCGAGGCCACGATCAAACTTCAGACGAGTGGAGTTCGAGGTGCGCGAGGACTGTTCAGGGTAGTGAGCTGAAAGTGAAGTGAGCAGCTGGAACTCCAAAAGTTCACATCATTAATGTTATGCGGGTACGTATGAATATATATTTACAATATCATCTCTAAATGAGAAGAAATTAACCAAGACCTCACTGAAAACTTAATTTCGTGTGTGTTATCGGTGTGTTTTATCCACCGCTTGCTAGCTTGACGCACAGATGTTAACGGTTGATTCGCTAGTTTAGTTGATTCCTCTGAAAAACTTCATAAACCAGCTTCTGTCACGAACATTCTATCAACTGTTTTCAAGTATATTCATGTCTTTTGCCAGGCCAGGAATGAAATAAGGAATCAAGTTCACGGGACCTCAAAATGGCCTTTGACGGGTCTCAGAGCACACTGCCAAATTCACTCTTTCCCTTTTATCAACGTGAGGTAAGTTCTGACTTTTTTATTGACGGTGGCAAAATAACTGACAGTGTATTTCGGAGTTCGTGATATAAGCAACCTAACGCTGACAACTTTTACATTTCCCGGAAATCTGTAATATTTATGTCATTGATCGCCATTTTATCCAAGTGAGTCAAATGGCGACGGGGGGAGGGAAGCGCTATAGCTGTCCGAACATGATTGTTGAGCGGGGGGAGGGGGGTTACCGCGACGGACCTTATTATCTCCAACCTCCCCACCGTCTCCCAACGCCCCGTTGAGAAACACTGCCTTAGTCCTACAACGATAGCAAAATGTTCAAAACTAATTAAAGATGGCCACTATAACCTTTATACCTGGGGACATTAATTTCTTCTATCTTTTTTACATGCGTCACATTTGTACAGGATAAGTGACGTATGTTTACTTGAAATCACTGACTTTATTCCTCATTTCTCATGTCAAGGCCCACTGTTGACATAACAATATATTATATAACTATTGAAAGATAGAAAAACATCCCTTACTGAAGCTTTCATACATGTCAATTACCTTTTGAACTGTTGCTCTCCTGAAGGGATTCTATTCTTGCTCTTTTAATGAATATCCCTGCTATATCATGATATGAGCCTCCTGAACTTCAACCCATTTACTCTAAATCACAGAAATCAATTCATCATGGGATTGTTATTATTACTGAATATCTGTTTGTGCTTAAATTGTGTAGAATGACATTTTTATGTCAGAAATTACAGATATAGCAGATTAGCATAGGAAGGAGACCACATAGGCGACCTATAACATTTGAGCTAAAGGACAATTAAATTTCCCTTAGCAAATGAATAATGTTTATTGCACCATTATGATGAAGACACAAACAATACAAATAAAGGGCATACCCAATACAGTTAAATGCAACCTAATACAATTAAATGATACACACGTTGTATGATTATAACCTTATTAATTATAACATCAAAGATAACATTGTTGACATATAATGACTGACCAAATACACATTTTGGCAAAGAGAAAGATCTTCTCATCCATATTATCATATTTTGATTGCATTCCAAACACATACGAAAGGTAACTTTCAGATATATGTTTCATGTCTGTGTTTCCTTAGTTGTGTTCTTTACTACATTAAAACAAATTACTTAAATATTTGATTATATATGTTTGAACATGCATCAGTCTGCCTTATGTAAGAGAAAATTACTGTGGGAATACGTATTTTGTCAGGTTAACTTTAATTTGATGAGGTCTTTGTTCTCTATCTTTCAGTCCAGTGTCAATGTAGGTGGTTGGAACAATGGAAATATGGCAGTTCCCCTTGGTTCCATCCCCAGTGTCTCACTGCACAATGAGGACATGTCATCTTATGTGCCTTGGTCTCACAATGCCAATGATGATCCATATGACCTTATTAATTGTATGCAGAACATTAAATGCAGGTATTCAACTTCAAATATGCTTAGTATTGTGTCTGTATGAATGAATGTCTTGTGCAATATATTACAACTGTTATGTATGTCAGTATTTAAGATGAAGAACTATGGGGATATGTCACTGCTCTTCTGTTGAATCAGTGTTTTTTTAAAATCAGGTTAACCTCAGAGGTATTGTTTTTTTCCCTCCCAAGAAATCCTCCTCACATTCCAGATTGCGATGGAGAGACTGATCTGCAGAGTCTAGTGTCAAGCATTGTGGATGAGGCAGAGTCACAGGACAGCTTCTACAGTGACAGGTATGTCAACTTTAAGGATTTTCACATTTTAGTCAATACTTGACCAGGATTCCCGTTATATTGTGATTTATGTATTCAGCAGGTTTTTTCTTAATGTTATAAGGCGTATTTGTAGGACTCAAGACATTTTGACGTAACATAAGCCAAATTAATATAAAATGAATGTGGAAAACATCAAGACTATTTAATTCTAATGGTTGCAGTTCTTCACCAATAGACTCTTTAAACTTTTGGATACTTATTTTATCTGATGTAGATTTTCATAATTCATACATAGATATGATATTATTACCCAAAATGCATGAAATTATACAATTTTATTGAAAAAACGTAGAGAAAACCCTGTATTCAGTAATGTTTAATCTTTGTTATAAAATGGATATAATATGTATATTGTGTATATATCTTCTTAGGAACCGTATTCAATATAATCCCATGTGGTCTCCAAAGTTACGCCAAGAAGAACTGCTGAAGTATTTTCACTCAGAAGCCAAAACACAAAATAGCTCTGCCTTTCCTCCAAACCATGTGTCTCGTGAGTCCTTCAGTAAAATACAGGGACAAGCAGTGGACAACAGTGAAGACAAGTTTTACAAGCAGTCAAATGGCCCCGCTAATCAACTGTTTAATTTTACCAATGAAGATAGGGACATCTACACCCTTAGTCCTCAGAATCTTCCACCAGGGCTACCTGTGCCAAACATGGTAAACCTGTCGCAGAAACAGAGAAATTGTGATGGCATGGCAGTGAATAAAAACAGAGGCAATAGACAGCTGATGAATAATTTCTCTGATCTAAGTGATGTCTTCAGATCTCAACATGAAAGGAACAGTCCATGCGTTGATTCACACTCTGTAGATCATTACATTCAGACCATCGGCAGGCTCGCAAGTGATCAGTACATGCCACAGGACATCAACCAACTTGTTAGCAGTTTTCAGTCACTCATGGCTGGCGGTGAACAGGATACTGTATATCAAGGTGACTTCCCAAACATGCACATGCAGACAGTGAGGATGCAGCATGAAGACAGCACGGCATGGAAAAACACCAGCCCTGTAACACCAAAAAAAAGTACTGCAGCAACACAGTTCCAAAAACAGCCAGTAGCAGAGTATGGGTCAATGCAAAGGGAAAGAAATGGAGAAATGAGAAAACAGACGTTCCAGTGTGATGTTCCTCGAGTTCTACCTGAGTTTGGCCCCCAAAATACCGAGTACTTCCAGCAACCAAAGCCAGTCTCTGTGTCCTCATGTCCCGCAAACCAATACCAGAACAAGATGACAGTGAACAGAGCGAACCTGTCACTCCCTATTAACATGAACCAGTACTCGCAACATCACATCCAGCAGAGCCAGATACAGACCAAGATCAAGCCCCAAATGCAGAAGGAAAAGAAAAGGATGGCGAGATTTGTTGGAAAACATTTCTCAACAGTACCTCTGACAGAGAATGAAATGGTACAGCATGAAAAGAAGCAAGCCCTCTCACAAAACTCCTACTTTAACTTCACCGACGGCATGCAGACATTTTATGGGGAAGATGACATGGTCACTACAAGGCAGTTCACACCTCTTGCCTATTCTATAAATGACCCTAGAAGGCAATCCAGCCTACCCATCAAGACAAACTTCTCCAAATCTACAGCTGCCTATGACACTGGTGTTCCAGGCATGGATCTGAGTTGTATGTCAGGCAACGAGCCAGCAGGTTTCAACTCCTCTCAAAGTGACATGATGAGCCGTAGAGAAGAGAACACTCATCATGGCACGGAATCAATCATGACACCCTCCAGGATGAAGAGACGAGGACCTGTGGGCGAAATTTACCTCTATCTGGATGAATGTTATGAACAGTGGAGGTGTTTGGAAAAAGAGAGAAAGAAGGTAAGGTGACACATTTAGTCTTCCTTTATTTAATCGGGTAATCATTTTGTTGAGATTAGAGATCTGTCAGAGTTCACTGACATTTGAATAGCTGTACAATAAAGTACAATACAAAAGCTGTACAATTAAGTATTGGATTACAGTGGTACATGTAGGGGAAAGTATACTATCTACTATATTATCTTTTAAACACTGTGTTCAGACAGCCACTGTCAACTACAGAACTGTTTGTAGCCATTACTCAGTCATTCATTGTATTATATGTTCTTATTTTCTTGTATTTCAGACAGAAGTCATCCTTTCAAAGACATTTCTTGGGAAGTGGACTGTAGGTGAGACCAACACAAGTTTCCTCAAAGCTCCACCAAACTCCACAAGATTTGAGCGCCTCGTTGTGAATCAGCTGAGAGAACAAGCACTGGTAAGGGCCCTGAATTGAACTGTTGCTATACTTCCATCTGCAGGTGAATTTTGTTACAGCAGTCATACGTGTTGTGTTCCACCAGCCTGACGCATAAACAAATCTGTTATAATATGCCTCTCTTTCTGTCAATGGTGCGTTGCAGGTGGCCAGCCTTCTGGACAAACTGGAATATCTGTGCAGCATTCGTCTACACCCCAACATCCACATTGCCCTGTTCAGGCATCTTAGTGCTATTTACATCGTCCATGCAAGGTGCAAGGAGGAGCTGGCCCACATGTCCCAACACCAGCAACATCAGGCTAATTTCACAGAGGAGAGAGGTAACACACATCACATTGCAGACTTTTTTCTGATTTTGATTGGGTTCTAGTTTTTATTATATATTCATTTATTTTTTCACAGACACATCGAAGTTGGTCGTCGCCCTGAAGGATCTAGTTGCTACTACAAGCAAGCTCCGCACAGCCTTGGCTCGTGCCGTCCAGAGGACACTGCCAGAACCCAAGAGGCTGGAGCAACATGTTCCTATGGAGACCACACACACAGAGAAATGTCCCTCTCTGTATGACGGATGCTCTTTTAAGTTATGATTTAGCATACAACAAACATGATTAAGTGAGTGGTGATTCAATTAAAACCACACTAACATGTCCTAACTATAAATCCCCATCGGCAGCAGTGTTTAAAAACAAATGTTCTTACTGATTGATTAACCTACAAGTATGTAGTGACGTTTTACCTGTAACCCGGTGATCACTGCACAATATAAGATGAGCAGTTTGAAGTCTGGGGGTCAGGTGGTCAGCGGTTGATATGTAGGAAGTGCATGAAATGTAATTTATCCTGCTGCATGTTAACTTCATTTCGCCAATTAGTGTCTGTTCCAAATTAAGATAATGTTCCTCAGTCACAATTGTATTTAAAAACACTTATTTATCTGGATTTCAGTAACTATTTCATTGTTGTATTTATTGGAATGTAATGAGTTATAATGAGTTCTCAGTGTTCCCAAGATGAAGATTAAAATGTTGAGTCTTCTAATACTGTCTGAAATATTCAGATTATTTCACAGCGTAAAGTGTTTCATTTTGTAATTTAATATAGATTGTAATCACATTATCAATAGTTTTATGGATCTGAAGGTTGGTTAAGTTCTACCTGTGATAAACATTTATAAAAAGGTTCCGTTTTAATTTTACGTGTAATCACAATTTCTCTAGTCGTCGTATTCCTACTGGTGAATGTAGCCAAGTTAAGACTCCAGCACCACAACCGTAACATGCTGAATTCTAAACGGTTTAACTTTTGAAGCTCTTGTGAATGTGAAATGAAAGGCGTTATATTTGCCAGGGTGTTCAGTGTTATAATCAGTATTAGAAATATAAGGAGAGCTGTTCCCTTTCACGTTCATTTCATGTTCATGTTTCTTCTCTGCATACTTGTTCTGTAAACCGGACATTTTAAAATAAAGAAATCCAAATTAAGCAGGTTTGGTTTTTATTTAATTTAAAAAGACGGTGCACCCCAAAATAAACATAGAAATTATGGTACATGACATGTCTGAGGTATAACTTTGTGACCACTTCTTTGTTTGCATTCTTAGATACAATGCATAGATTGAGAAACTAAAGCCTAGAGAATCCAAAAAAGGATGTATGAGCATTTAAATGCAATGAGTCAAGAATTTAAAGGCATTTGTAATATCTTAGCACAGGGTTGAAATGGGTAAACACACTGGATCACTCAGCTGATCCTCCATTTTTAATCAACATAATGTGTTGTTTGATCATTTCAGGGGCAACTTAGCTCAAGTGTTAAACACTTAAGTAGATCTTATACTGACACTTAAAGTAGAAAACACCATGAACAGTAGGTTTTATTCCTAGAAAACATCTGTCTATATCCACTCAAATCTGTGTCTGGGAGAAATAAATGAGGACTTGAAGAACATCCGGTACGTTAGACTTTACATGTAGAGACTTTGGAGTCGCGTTCACTTTTCTATAAAGAGGGAGTGGTGGTTTTCTTTTTTTGTTTTATAACAAAATCTCTTCCCGTACAAAGTGTCCTTTCTCTTGGCCTTTATCTTTTGCGTTCGCCCTTCTGTGTGCGCTTCTTCTCCTTCTCTTTCCGGTCTTGTTTGGCTAGTTTGTCCTTCTCTCTTTGCATCTTGTCCGTTTCCTTCTTCTTCTGGGCGTCTTCACGGGCCTGATCTCGCTTTTGCTTTTGTCTGTTCAGCACCTCCTCCACGTTGGTGTTCCTGAACAAGGCTGGCACGTTTGAGTAAAGGACCACTGGGTACTAGTACCACACACACACACACATCACCACTGTAGACATCCTCCAGTCGTGCTCCTCTAACAACAGAAACACTGAATAGGATTTTTATTTCAAAACTTGGAGAAAGGATACATTTATCACTTCCAGGGATGGCGTTTCCACTTGGTGGCTCCACTTCTTCACATTCAGTGCTTTTGTCAAGGAAAGAACTGACATGTTAAGCATTAGGAATTAATTTTGTGAAGAAAACAATGATTAAAAAAAAAGAGGGGAAACGAAATCATAATTTGTTGTGACACGATGTGCACAATTACTCAAATCTCACCGTATGCATTTAAATGATCACCACAGGCTGCAATGTAAAGGCTTGGATTTAGGGCACAGGTGTCAAACATGTGGCCCGTGGGCCAAAACCGGCCCAATCCGGCCTGTGGGATGGATTTGTATTTCTCTTTAGGAGCCACATTCAATTCAGTCAATTCAATAAAGTGGCCCGGACCAGTAAAATACTATCATTAAAAACCTATAAATAGCTACAACTGCAAATTTTTCTTCACAATAAAATGTGAATAACCTGAAATGTCTAAAGAAAATGAAGTGCAATTTGACCAATATTCTGCCTGTTACCAAATGTTTTGTGTATTTGTAGATCCACTGTGATCTGTAAGTTGTAATGAACATCTGCAAATGAGAAACTGAGGCATAACACTGTTAAAATTCCAATTAATTTTCCTTAATTTTAGTTTATGTTATTCACATCTGGATAGTTTGATGTAAAAAAATTTATAATATAATTGTACTTTTTTCGCTCTAAAACAGAAGATTGGAGTTGACACTATTTATAGATAATTCTGGTATTATTTTACTGCTCCCTAAAACTAACCTCTCCCTAACTAACCCTAAACTGAGTCTGACATCCCTGATTTAGATGTAATTGCTGAAATGGGGAAAAAAATATCACTTTATGCTTGATTTTTTTTAATGCTTGTTTAAGTTTGGAAAAAATTTTTAAAAATTCCAAATGATAAATTGTGATTTTTTTTCCCCTTCATAACCAACGAACTACACTAATAACTGCAACAATGCCTGTAATCATAGTAATATGACCGCAGTTGTAACCCTGTAAGGATATTCCTCTTCATCTGTCACATTGGCGTACTGAGCCAGGAGAGCTTCTTTCCTCTTCTTCGACTCCTCGGACACCTCCTTCTGTTTCACCACAATCTGAGCCTGTTTCTCGATCATACTCGCGATGGCCTGGACCTCAACTACAGATGGAGAAAAAAAAACAAGGGCAGATTTTTTACTCGGCACAAAGCACTCAAGTCGAACTCGAAATAAACGACGACACCTCCCTGACTATAAAGTAGCTGCCTCTGATTGTGTATTTAAAGGAATGAGACTCCACAGCACCCATCGGAGCTTAACGCATCAGACGCCCTTATGGTTGTGTACACAGTAAACATGTCTGCCCCAAGTAAAGCCTAGGAAATTGACTTTTTTTTTGGCAGAAATAGTCCTTGGAGCGAAAAAGTTGTTTATCCACTCTGAGGAACTTTTAATCTCTCAGGAAATGTTAACCATTTACATTTAAAGAGCTAATCTTTCTGTGCGTTTGCTGTTTTTCTCACTTAAATAAATCGAATGTCTTTGATTTATTTAAGTGAGATTTGAAAAGCATGATATCTAACTTTGGACAGGATTTTATTTTATTTTTTTTTTCATTTATTTACTTTGTAAATGAAAGTGGAAGAGCTTTTATTTTTAATTAGTCTTGTTGAGGAGAAAAAAACCCCCCATCTTAATCTGGGTGTGAATCTGAATGAATACCGTCATCGGAGTTCCGTTTTGCTGCCAACTGGTTGCGATACTCCGTCCACTGCTCGACGATCTGTTTGCAGACGTCGTCCACTGTGTCTTCTTCCTGCAGACACAGTAACAACTCACATTACACAACTCAGTAACGCACCATTAAATACGCTCATTTATTATAGTTCAATAAGGTTTGATGAGAGTTAAGTGTATATTTTAACATTTGATTGTGTAACTTTATCTGTGAAAGGCCCACTAGGAACTGTACAACTGTTTTCATACTCTGTAAAACTAGGAATATCTGACAATTTCATACTTCTGACGCCATCAAACCTTACTGAATTATATTTTATTATTTTTCAAACTGTGACATGATCCCTGAGTTTTGGGGTTTTACATAAATAAAGACATTACCACCACACACTGATATAAAAATGCACAACATGGTGCATATAATTTGAGAAGGATGCAAGAAAGTAAATGTTTGATGCTGAAACAACAAATATGTCAATATACAAATAAAACCTGTGGCGATGAAATGATGTCCACATTACTGGCCTTGCTCAGTAATAGTGCTGTCATATTCAAGATCAGACGGTCTTTGTTATATAGTGGAAACTTATAAGAAAAATTCACACCTACCCCCCTTTAACAAGTTTAAGATGATTGTCATTTCACTTCTATGGTGGGAAAATGAATCAGTGTGGACATATCATATTTCAATGTGTATAATTTTGAAAACCCTGTTTTCTGTGCCTGGTCTTGTCTCAGTCTCCATACATTCTGGTCTTGATTTAGGTGAACTTGACTACAGTATTTCTTATTAAATAAATGTACCTCATCTCAGTTATTATAGGATGAGGTACAGTTAGCCTTACATTGCATGCATTGACAGCTAATACATAATATACACAGTGGCACAGTGAGGTCAATACAAAGCGAGTTTTAAGATTTTGTCATTAAACCATGTATTTGTTTTGTGACAGCACTCTAACGCAGATCACTACCTCTGACTTTCCCCATTTTGAACATTGTCTGACGTGACAGCAGACAAGAGTGAGCAAAACCCCACTGTCTGTGAACTCTAGCCCCGTTTTTTATGGACAGGACTGTTTCTAACGTCCATAAGTAGCTCTATAAACGCCAGCTGACATCAGCACTAACACCTGGCACCGCCTCGCAGGCAAGAAGACGGACAGCAACAAATGAGCAGCACTGAGCCACGACGGCTAACGCAACATGCCGCCTGGAATATTCACCAGAAATGCCGATAAAATTCCTTGAAGAGCATCTGCTTTCTCCTCGTCACTTTCCTCTTCTTGTAATACCCCTAAAATGTACGCTCCATACACCTCTCGGTCCACTTCTAGGGAGTCTAGCCGATCATTTAGCCAGGTTTCAAACTCCCCGGTGTTTGTCACGGGCGCAGCCATCTTGGCCCTTTGGGGTCCTTCGAAAAGAACGGCTGTACTATCTCATTGCCTGAAAAAAAAGTTGGGAAAAAATGGTTGGGGAAAAAAAGTTAATTTATTAACAAACCAACATGTAACAGCTACTTGTTGTTGCCAACACGAACAAAACTTGGAAGGAAGATAAAATCAGCTGGCTACAGACGAAGACGTGCCACACCTCATTCTGTAAGTCATACCTTTTAAAAATGTGTCAACTTTATGACTTAATTTAAATGTGCACACATTTTATTTTTTATTTCTCTGTTTTAAAGATTAAAAATTGTTCTCACCTTAAACATAGAATTCTAAATGAAAGCTGCATAATTAAGAGACATTTCTGCAAATTACAGACTCTGGTAAATTAGAAACTATTTGGGAACACGTTAGGAAATGTTTGGAATGTAAATACATTGTCTGTTTGGCCAAACATTCAATTTGATTCACATCCAATGAATACACTCGCAGTACATAAACATTGGCACAATTCCCTTGGTCTCTTCTTAAACACTAACACGACTTTGATTTATTGCTTTTTTGTTCTGTGGTGTCTGCCTGTAGAAACCGTTTGCCCAGTCCAGACTAAATCACCAACATCAACAATTCCCCAGGTTCAATTAGACTACAGTTTATGGTCTAATAATCCTGGTTTTGACAAATGCCCGCTTAAAGTATGGCTGTGGTGACTTTTTCACGCTTCAAGCCAGGCGTGTTAAATTAAATACAGCAGCCAAAACTCCACCTAGTGCTGATGGCTGCAGACTAAACGTTGGCATAGGCACAAGTGACCTGGGCTATAGCCACAAATCCCAAAGTTCCTGATTGAAAATTGATGACCGATTGTCCTGTAGTTACAGAAGTACTTGTGCACTCACTCATAGGCTTCGAGCACTAGGCATGCCAGCACTGGTCTAATTGAAATGCTGAGTCCAAAATAATCAACAGTTCTTTTAAAATTCAGTGGGCAGCTGGCAGTGTCAAACAGCTCTTGGCAGAACACATGATCACAACCCACCGAAAAGACTGAAAAACTTTTTGTTTCCAGAATTGCAGGAAAAGAAAAAAAATGAGTCGTATGGCTGACACTTAAAATGGTGTTGCATTTAATTGTCTGCAACTGAATAAAAACCATACCTGACACTTAAATGTGATAATTTGGTCAAGGTAAGATTTAATTTCAGCCTGAATTAACTTCAGACTAATGCATTAGAGGATGCTGTGTGGCTCTCTGGTTTTAGCCACTGGGTGGAAGTAGAGGACAAATTTGTGTATGTCTCTCTCAGGGATGAAAGGACTTACAGTAGCTGAGCCTTGGATTTAGTTGCATGACAGTAGTTTGGAGCTTATTTAGTGTGTGATTCATTGTAAATTGCTCCATGCATGAGCATCAGATGCAGTTTGTTAAAGTATAGTTGTAAGCAGAGCTCTGGAGCAAGTAAATGCCCTGCCAGCTGTTTGTTCATCCTCTTTCATTTGACACTGGGACAACAGACAACACCTCCCAGCTGTTTGAATATATTAAACAATGTTTCCATGTGAATAGCTTGATCCTGCTTCCAGAAAGCACTTTGTGCAAAGGGGCGTTATTAGTCCCCCCCACACATACACACCCACAAACTGAACCCCACACACGCACACAAACACACACAGTCCCTGGTTATCCACCCAACTCACATACACACAAACACAAGCCGCCCTTCCCACTGCTCCTACATAATGGCTTCACACGTCGCTGGCCTTGCAGTAATGAAGTGTGAAGCTTCTGTGACGCCACAGGGAAGCTATCGTGTGGAACTGTACTCTATTTTAGTGCACCACCTTCAATGTCTTACAGCCCAGATTTGCTTGAATCGTTGGCTCACTTTGTGATTTCAAGATTCCAACTTACTTTCATCCAACAATCTGAAAGAATCTCGAAACTGTACAAAATCAGAAAAGTCAGTGCATCATCCTCTTCATGCCGTCTTGCACCCGAGACCATGTGAAGGAATCTCCACCTGACTTGGGGCATGATGGGACGTACTTTTCTCCTTTTGTATAATCCAGCATACAGAGTTTCATTTCACATTGTAGCATTAACAGGCGTGTGTGTTCAGCACTGATATTAAACAATCACTACAGTCAGCTGCACAAGAAAAAACACAAGTGAACTTCAAAGGCTGGAGCTATCATTAAGTTTTATAGTAACTTTCCAAAGTTGTGGCCTCATCAATGCCCGCTGGTGTGTATTTAACTTGTATTATTGTAGTCAGTAAGTAAGGCTAAAGTATAATCTCTCCACTAACTGCCAAAATAATGCCCTGATAACAGAGCGGTGTACAAGTGAGAGGGCCGTTGCAACAGGCTGTCAGAGTCATATCTCAACTTGAGGGGCCCAGGGTCGATGCATAATGCCATTGCCTCTCTTAGCACTGCGTAGCTTTAGGACGCCTGTCCTATTTATATTGAGGGACTGTGGATTGATGCGAAATGACGAGGGCCGCGAGGCTGCTGAGTGGGTGGGCATCCACATGCTCCGCTCCACAGGCAACCCTGTCCTTCTATACACGCATGCACACACACAAATACACACTTGTCTTCATGTCCCAATGCCACCAGCTTTAGAAAAGCCCTGCAGTCTCAATGTGCAGTGTCCTCTCTCTGTCAACATATCCTGTATCCCAGCATTAATGTGACAGAATATAACCAGAGCCCAGAACATCCAGCCTTTGCAAAGCAATGAAAAACAGCATGTGTAACAGGCATGTTTCCTCATCTTCCTTAACAGTTTGAGTCTTTATCACATGGTAACTCGACACGCAGCAACGCTCAAAGTTTAAAACACCATAATTCAAGTCAGTGCGACTGTTAAATCAGCTTCAGTTTATTTTGGTACACTGGCACAGACACTTAGTCACATGTATAGGAGGGAGCTCTGAAAATCGCCGTATGAAAAAAAAAAAATCAATAGCAGTTTTATAATAATTTTTCATCACATTAATATTGCATTTATTGGAACTGACACATTAGTTAAAGATTTAAGTAAGGAAAGAGTATTTTTAATGCATACATGACAATGAGTCATCTATTCAGATGTCACAGATATTTGACAAAAGTCAAGTCAAAATCTTTATTATATTATACTTCATGTATTTGTGATTAGTGTTAGTAACTAAAGGATCCAAATTTTGTTGTATTTTACATCCAGTGCCCTCACACATCCACCTCTTTCTCTCATAAACCTACAGCTGTATTTACAGAACATAAACTCACTCTTTATGTGGTTCCCATTCACTCTTCCACTTACAAACAACCTCCTCTGTCTTCCTATTTCTTTGTCTTTGTTTAGCGGTCTGAATTAATAAATAGAAGAGGGGCCAGGAAAGTATGTTGTCATCACAAGTTGTCAGTGCAGGTATGATTTCTGGAGCAGGTGCAGCTACACCTTTTAGAACAGCAGTGACTCGTGGTTTCCGTCTTCAGTGGCTTCAGCGAGGGCTCGTTGTGGTGTTGGAGATTATGACTGCGCGTCTCTTAGGAGGCGGAAAATTAAGTTGAGTTTATAGTCGGGGGAATAATCTGGTTAAAAGTAATAAGGGCTGTTATTAGTAGTTATGCGTCTGTAAGGTTGAGTGTGCTGGTGGTGGACTTCCCACATCTGTCTCTCAGGAGGCGAGGCGCTTTTACTCGCCTCTTCCAGCTTTTTTACTGTGAATTGTAGGCAATTAAAACCCCGCCATGCAAGTGTGGGGGAAAAAAAAAAAAAAAAAGGTAATGAATATGGAACACTAACTCAGAGAAGTCCACAGAGACCGCTCGTCGAGTTCTGAGGTTTTCTTTCTCCAAATCATTGAGAAGCACAAAGACCATTTGACAGCGTTTTTTCTCCTGTCCCTCACTCTGTGCGCATGTGACTCCCCAAACGGCGGCCCAGAGGTTTTAAAAATGCGAAGCTCATTCTTTTCAGGTTGGTGAACTTCCGTGACCTCTGGCAGTGAGGAGAAACTTTTTGTCATGGGTTTGGCGCCCTGCCTGGCTGACCGTGCCAGCTCTCGCCGCTTCTGAGCAGAACAGAGGAGTGATGGGAAGGGGGGGGCTAAGTGGATGCGTCTAGACAGCCAAGTGGAGGAGGGCAAATATTTAGCCATGCCACTTGGGGAGGGGATCCAGGTCTCCTCCCCACACTAAGGCATGCCTCTTAGCCACAGAATCGGGCCATGTCTCCATCTCACTTCCTATGTTGCTTCCACACTCTGTATTCAGGGTCACGGATCTCATTTCTTCAATAATATTTCAAGCTAGCCACAGATGGGGAATTAAATTGAAGACCGGGCTTGGTATGGAGCATAAAGGATGGATTTGGGGGGGCTTCTTAGAGAGAGAGAGAGAGAGAGAGAGAGAGATGATCTAAAAAGGGAAAAGAATACTCTAGATCCAGCTGCACTCAGGCTACTTGCTAAAATGAATGCATGAATTGCTGACGGAGTTCCTGAAAGCAGAGCAACCCCCACAGTCGTCACTTATTATCCACTGTGACACACCAGTCGCCTCATTTTAGAAATGAATTGTCATTTTGCTGTTGATAGCTGAATGCATTTTATTTTTTTTTTTCCCCCTACCTCTCAAATCAGCGTCAGGGTAATATTTGAGAGGTGTTTACATACGAGCACCAATATTTCCCAAAATGCCCCTGCCAATCTAAGCAAATTCCTTTAGCTTTTCCCTCCCCTCTTATGCCACATTTGAATAAGTCTGTAATCAGATGAATTGCAGTCAAATGACTTCTTAACAAGGCGACTCAAATCAGGATAAATATTGACTCAAGGATATCAGCGCATGACAGCTGACGGTGACACCACGCTGCCACGCTGACAACAATACACATCCTCTTATCACTTTTGTGGCAAGATGGTGACACACAGGGAAAAAGTAAAAATAGGAGAAGGAGTGAGAGGACGGTCCAAAAAGGCTTTCTCACTTACTGGAGCAGAGTGTTGGTTGGTGCTGAGGACTACTGCTGGTGTCGCGTCTGCTGATGGGCTGAGTCAACCCTGCTCTACTGGTAGCCGTCACTCACCCACACATCAGACAGCACAGCGCAGTCTCATACCACCTGTGTTTTCACTGTCCTTACGATGATCTGTCTCTCCGGCCTCCTATTCTTCATCTGCTCCCTTTGCTCAGAGCCAATAACAGCTTTCCTTGTTCTGACGGGAGAGCGAGCTTTAACACTCATCCTCACACACTGAAAGGAAACCCATCAGATGATTCTTTTTTTTTTTTTTTACCTCTTTTTTTTAACCGTCACTCGACATCAACCACGGCTGAAATGGTAATTCAGCTGATCGCTTTCAATTTGCAGAAGATTTAGCATGACAGTTTTGATAATTTGTTAAATAAGTACCGTTCATGCTGTAGATATGCTGTTAGCACTTCTTCAGTGTTAATTTGTTGACTTCTTTGACTTTTCTGTGCCCCCTATCATCACGGCTAATATATAAAAGGCAAAGTACACCGTTAAAGGGTTTTTTAGCTGTAGTTGAAGTAAAGTCAAACCTTGATTACGGTTTTCAGGGTTCGTACGGGTGCTTGAAATCCTTGAAAATGCTTGAATTTTCAAGGTTTGAAAAAGGCTTGGATTTTAGCTTCAGTGCTTGCAATTATAACCCTGTGATGTGATTTATTGGTTTATTTTTAATATTAACTCAAGCCAAAGCTACTTACAGAGAGGTGATACATTTTGAAAAATAAAACTTCATGTCAAAAAAGAAAATTAGCGGGTGTTCTCAGGTCGACTCCAGGTACATTTTTATCTTAATCTTTGGTTCTGGTCCGAGTCTGTCTGAAGAATGCCAAGTGACTTCCATTTTTTTGGATAAAACTTTGTGTTCTCCTTTAATTTCTAAACTTTTTTGCGATTATGAAACAATTTTAGATGTTTGTAGCATAATACAACGGGCATCATTGTGATAAAAAGTGAAAAAAATAATCATATGTATTCTTGTAGATATGTATTTTACCCTCAGTGATAAGGTGCTGTGATGGAATAATTAGAAAATAACCCTTAAAAGTGCTTGAAAAATGTGTATAAACCCTGTATTTGGATGTCTGGTTTGATGACAGCAAACTACTTTTGGAGTTACACCCTGCTTCTGTCCATTTCTATTTAATTCTATATAGAGACATCACTTTAAACCACAGCAACATAATGCACCTTTTATATGATTTTGTCTGTATTTTGAACTATTACATTTAGGTGTTTTCTCTGGGTAAATTAACTATGTAGTTATTCTTGTGGTGGTGTAAAATTTCAGATCACCATATTTGCCGATACAGAGTGATGACTGAGGGTCAACGTAGTGTCTTCAATTAAATGTATCAGATAATAAAAAATACAGATAATAATTGAAAAATGTGAACATCTGTTGAGATAATTGGTCAGTCTAATCTGGTCACGACTCAATGTGGTTACAGAGATAATTTGTTTGGGACTGTTGTTGTTTTGGCCAAATAGCCGCGTTTTCAATATCAGCATATGAGATGTCATTTCACTGATGGAAATGGACAGTTTTTATCTGTTGCCTAATATTAAAGGTTTTTCAAAAATGTGCATGATTGATGACAAAAACATTTGTTGGTGCTTCAGGGGGTTAAAGAAAGATAAAATATGAATGTGTATAAATCAGTTACTACTTTGGACTTAGTTTTTGGCTGTTGGATTGTAGTACTACTGAGGTTTTGAACTTTGATGACTGATTTTGTAAAATTATTATTATTTTATGTTTTTTTTTTTTACAGTCCTTTCTGTTCTTTTGTCTATATGATATAGATAGATAGATAGATAGATAGATAGATAGATAGATAGATAGATAGATAGATAGATAGATAGATAGAATAAACAACCAAAGTCAATTTAGATTTATTTGGTGGCAGCCCTAATAGAAACTATTCTGAAACTTTTGATATATTGCATTTATTTGGATGTGCATGACCACACCTTAGATATTTTTGGACAATTTGGCTTTTTATTCTCAAGTAAGTCTTTCTTGGGATGAATTTTGTAAATTAGCTACAAACACTGTGGTAGTTGGATGACATAGCTGTCACTTTTATATAGCCAGGTGGATAGATGGATAGATAGACAAAGACAAATTGTCATTTTAAATGTCAATATTGTTTTCTGCACAGAATTTTACAATTGATGCATCGTATTAGGAAGTAGTTCATCTGAGCGTTTCACTTTCAAACTTATTTTTGTTCAATATTTAGGACGCTTCCTCCCTTTTATTTGTATAATCTGATTCAATATTGGAGCACCTGCTTTCACGTTAAGGTAATTTTCTGTCCCCCAAAGTCAAAGTGTAGCGTTTTTTTGTAAATGTACTTTATTAATGCAAAATGACTATGACATAAGCACGCTGGCATGACTAACATGTACGCATCACAAAACAAATGACAAGGTTAACATGCTTGAACATCTGCACACACCCACACACTAATAAATTAAAAAAAAAAAAAAACAGGCTTCGTGTCGAGCGTTTGTGTCACTTTCATGTAAAGGCGTGTAGGGTTCAACCATCTGTCTACAGTTGTGCTGTTACAGCGTGTGTCATCAGAGTCTAGAACAGCAAATTACAGCTTATTAGTACCAATACCAGCAGTGACAACATTTATCAAGAAAAACATCCCCTACTCTCCCTAATTGTCCCCCTTAGGGCCCACTGTTATGTGGACCGGTATCGACGGCCAAGCAGTCATTAGTACATCACACTTGAGCTGACGACCAGAGAATTCAACAGACATGTCCGACCTTATTGGTTAATTTGATGTGAGTAGAATGACACTGCGTCTGGAGCCGAGGAGGCTGGGTGAGGATATCCAGACGCCCACTGTGGACTCCTCAGAGGATGCAGCCCACGGGGGGGGGGGGCAAGCGAGATGGTCCTGGATATGAATAGCTTGCAGGGGCTGCAGAGCCAGGAGGTGGAAAGGGCAGCGAAGTCTATGTGTCAAAGAACAAGAGTGAGTAGATGATATTGAAGTAAATCTGTCAGTCTCCCCTGGCCTATGAGAGCGGGTGACAAAAGGCGTCGGTCACCGCGGCCTGTCTGAGCTTTTCTGTCTTTCTTCAACAATGGGATCTTGTCTGATGCAGATATGCCGACTGTCTGTCACTTTCGCTCACTGATATTTTGTCAGTTTTGTCTGTGCAGCCGGTACTGCGTGAGGCTGACTCGTGTAGCCCTGCATGAATGTCTGTGTGTGTGTCTCTGTTGTCAGATTGTGATCTCCAGTCAGGTAGAATTGTCCCTGCTGTTGCCCTTCGTTCATAGTGATACCTCCCTCCTGCCACTTTCCACTTCACGCTGCTAACATCCTGAGGGAGTGACAGATAGAAATCAGAGTCTAAGCCTGGCTCTTTGCAGCTCAGCACCCACTCAATAACTTTCTTTATTCTTTATTCTTTACTTGGTTCCCCAATTAGCTTCCACATAGAGGCTGGTAGTGTCCCTGTGGCCCATACAAAAGTACAAACAGTAAATAAACACAGCATTTACCAGTGCTGGGAAGGTTACTGTTGAAATGTAATAGGCTACAGATGAGTGTGGACCAGAGGTATTATCCCCTTCGCAAAAAAAAATCACAAAATGAACAAAACCAATAAAAATATTCAGTCTAACAACGGCGTTTCTCGTGTTTTTATGGTCATAGTGTTGCAGAGTGAGATAGAGTTATTCACTTGGTTACAATCAGTCACTCCAATGCTAGATGTCACCAAATTAACCTTTTAAAGATGCAGTGTCTGATAGTTTTTTTTAGCACAAACACAATTAGCTGAAGCATATTGCATTTGAAGTGGAAGGTGAAATAAGACTCATGCCCTTCTTTTTGACTCTTATTTACAGTACACATTGAATGATATTGGAAAAAAATGGATTTCAATTATTGGATTTCAAATTGGATGTCAGAATTTCCCCAGGATTTTGAGTTATGTGAACGTGTAAATAGTAATTTCCAAAAATCTCTGTTCACAAGGGAGCAGAGATTTATGTGAACCTCTGGTAATCTGTAATAATTGCTCAGTTTGTCTCTGGTCTTAATCCCGTGTGAATCAGCCCATGTCTATAATTTGTAATGTGAAAATTCCATGACCTGCAAATTCTACCTGCATAAGCCTCATAATCAAACCGTTCTGTGTTGAAGATCGGTGCAATCAAAGCATCAATCATCAAACTCCATTCTTTTTTATTTAGAGCTGTGTCCAGTGGTAAAAACAACAACATAACTTCTACCTTTTATCACTTTGTCACTTTCTTTGACTCTAAATATTATTTCTTAGTGGTTCTCATCCCATCTGGTCACATTCTAATACTTTTTCTCAAAGGCCTTGTGACATTAGTTTTCCTCACCATGGGACACCAGTAGAGTGACTCACTACTCCCTCTAGTGGTCACACAAAACCCCAGCCTGTCAATGGAAATATATTCTCTACTTTCCAGTATATTGGCTTCTTTGGCAGAATTTCACAAGTCTTTATTCTCAACACTCCAGTAACAATTTTAGGTACAACTTATATTAAAATACAAAATGCAACAATTTCAATTACTCCATGATTAGTAATGTAACTTATTCAGTACATTCAGTTTCTTTTCTACAGTAATATCAGATGTTATTCTGAAAATAAAAGAAATATTGTTGAATAAACAGTGAAATCTGATGTAACATTTTGTCATACATCAGTCAATGTAATTTAACAACAATTTTTTCTGTAATTGAATACTTTAACATGCATTTTGAAATATGGTTAGGTACCTACTACCTAGTACTGTGATTATATAAAAAATCTGTGTCATGTATGGATCAAGAAATGACTGATACTACAGTGAACAACACAACAGATGAGTAAAATGGATAAAACTGCCCAGAAGGTAGTAGAGTAATAAGTGATTGTCTCTGAACTCTGAGACAACTCCCAGCTCACATATCCTGTTCCCAGGTTTCGACTGCCGGCTATTACAGTAATATTGCACACTAAAGCAGTTTGCCTCAGTGGACAGTCTTGTATTGTTCACCCTTACACCAGGGGCTTATACCCTATTGTTTTTTTTTTAACATTGTGTTACACCAATGGCCACGCACAAAAGTCTTAGTTTTTGCCCAATTGTTATGCGATCAAACCAAACTTTTCTTTCCTGCCAATTAAATGACTTTGATGTCTATCTGTGCGGTGGTTGAAGCTGGGGAAGCATCTCCTCTGCTGCCCCTTGGCTGCCAAGGGCCACACTTGTGCTGGCAGAAGATAATCAGCAGTTCTCACACAAACAAGATAAAAAAAAGTGAGAAAAGTGAGGATTTACTCCCATCCTGCCTGTTAGGCAACCCACTGAAGACATGGGAATTATTTTGGCAGCAACACTAATGTGGTGACGGTTGTTGTTTCCTAAACTGATTTCCTTAATCCTCCACTTGTTCCACGCTTTGTAAACATGGGGGCTTGATTTTGTAATCTGGGAGGTCCCATTGATGCACAGACACACACACACGGGCGTACACACACACACTTGTCCCTCCAACCCCCTCCTCGTCAGCCGCTGCCCTAATTAGTCAGAATTAAGACGAATGCCTGGGCCTCCCACGATCAATTGGTATCGAGCGGACCTTCGCTCGCCCCTGCCTTGGGGCCTCTTTTGGCCGGCAGATCATTTATATCAATCGCTTTTGTTTTTCTTTGCTTTCCCCTTCCCATTCTCCAATCCACCAAGTGCAATGTTTGGTCTATAGGTTCGCTTGCAGAATAGACGGCAGGTCAAATTGCAAAGGCTGACACGTTAACTGCTACAGTTGTATTGACGTCACAGGGATACGGCCTTCAGGTACATTTAGGGACACATAAGCCTGTCACATTAACACTTACATGCCCTGTATTTATCTCTGTCACCTTCTGAGTGAGAATTCGTGCACGTATTTGATACTTTTTGATATATGTTTTCTTAACAAGCTCGCTTTTCTCTGCCCTTTGCTCTTCTTGTTGCCCTTCTCTGGAATATCTCTGTGTTCTCTCCTGCAGTGGCATTATTACTTGTTATTCTGGGTGAGGAGAGGCTGTATGTTCCGTACTTATTGATTTTTGACTCTTTGAACTAGGTTAATAATTGTTATAAAAGAATGTGTGTCAATCTTTGTACCCATTTAAGTTTTTGCCAACATTTTCATTTCAGAACTATGCAAAGACATCATCATCCTAACCCTAAAAACGGTCATATCAAATAATGAATTGACAGGCAAATATAGCTAAATACATCCCATAAACCAGTCACTGATTCTCTGTTGTCACTTTGCGACTTAGAGTTCATCTATTTTTTCCATTTTTAATTGTAATTGTGCATCAATGCCAATCACTGCCCACCCAGAAACCTGGCAAATGGTGACTTTGTTTTTTTTCTTTTTTTTTTCCCTTTAGTGTCGTTAAATGCCATAACCTTGGCGTGTGTTTCAGGAACAGATGTCTGAATGTAGGGGCAGGGCAAAGGAAAAATAAAGCTTTCTCCTCTTTTTCCTCAGAACAGTTTATAGATGGGTTTCGTGCCAGACATGTTTTCTTTGTTTCTGCTGAAACTTACTCTTTATTTCCTTTCTTCCAGATCCCTAGAATCTCCTTTTTTATTAAATTTTACACACAAAAGCTGAAATGTGTGTGTTAGTGCTGCATTTTTCTTAGCTCTATTTATACACGCACTTAAAGAGAGAAAAGGACTTTACGCTCCTATTCAGATTTTTATTCAAGGCAGAGGTGGAATGTAAATAAAAACATTTACCTTTGTGCTACCTTTAAAGGCCCAGTTTGTGAACAGTAGATCAGACTATACTTCCTCTTCTACATTTTATTTGTTTTGTGGTGAGTGGCATTTAGCATTCTAGCATCTAGCATTGTATACCATGTCTGAGAGAAGGCTAGAGATATTATCTGTTTATTTTTTCATTCCTTTCTTTTTCTCAATAGCTTAATCCTCTGGAGGGTTGGGGGGGGTGGAGCCTATTCCAGCTACCAACAGGCAAAGGTGTGGTTCGTCAGTTCATCACACGGCTGACGTATACAGACGAACAACCATTCACCCTTACATTCACACCTATGGGTGATTAAGCATGACTGATTAACATTAAGCTATATGTCTTTGGATGGTGGGAGGAAGCTGCAGAACGCACAAAGACACTGGGAGAACATGTACAGTCCATATAGGCAGGACCTTCTTGCTGTGAGGTGATAGTTCTAACCACTGCAGCGCCCACATACTGTATTATCCTCTTAAACAAAAAGACCAGAATCTATTAAATACATGAAATATTAGACCATGAACCTTCTGTTTTCTACCATTAATTAGTAGAAAAAACACCATATTTGCCTTTCAGTAAATTATATGAACGAATGAATGAATTTTTATTATTTCGTCTTCCATATAAAAAAAAAAGAATATGCCCAGCCCTTATATGGGCTTATAAGACACCAAAAAAGTAGAACCCAAAAACGACATGCCAGACAGTAGGCACAACAAATACAAACACAAATGCAATTAGAATTGTGGTAGATCTTTGCATCGATACCCCCACGATGCAGATGTTGTCTCATCACAGGTAGGGGTTTAAATATTTGATCGACAGCTGTAATTACAGGTCGCTGATGAGATTATGTCAAACACAACCTGGACGTGAATCTAGTGCTCGACTCTATGTTTTAGCACCAAGACTTGGAAAATTAGAAAATTTTCTATAACAGTTTGCAACGACAATAGGGTTCATCTATCTATCTCTCTATATATAGTCCTTTGTTTTGGTCTAAGAGGAGAGAGCTGCAGAAGGAAGTGTATATTTTCAGATTCTGTTTTTTTGTTTTTTTTCCCCCAATTTCAGCTCCTGCATTACATTTTTTGCTACTTTTACTACTTTATACCTACATTCTATTACATCTGTTACATATGAAAATGCATAATATGTTTACTATTACTGTTAATTCACTCTATAGTAGTGTTCAATGTATATAAAATGAACTCCGTGACAACATTTGCATGCTTTTGTATATTTTTCGTGATAAAAATGGAATAAGAAGATATGTTGATGGTAGTCATTGTGTAAGTAAGCTGTGGGTGTACTTCTTCCAACTCTGCTTCAAGGTTAATGACACCATAGTGAACCTCCACTAACAACAGACATAGATTCACTTCGTCCTCTGTTTGTGTCTCTGCAGGTCGGAGTGGACCGTGTGAGCTATTATGCGAATATCGAGCGCTGCTACCCTGGAGGTGAGCTCAAACGTCTAAAGTCAGCTGCTCCTTCATGTTTCCTGCTTTGTGAACTTGCCTGCCGTGTTTGTGATGTTGCAGAGGCCGCGGTGGCAGCGTTGCATGCATGTGGCGCCAAGTTGGACGATACACCACAGCATTTTAGCCATCCATGAATTGGCGCCCGGCTCCTTGGTAAGTGGCCTCTGTTCTCTGCACAAGTGTGTAGTGGTATGCCTTTGGTGCGATCCACTTGGAGCCCGGTCCAGAGGAGTAAGCCTTGGCTAACTGACTTAATCTATGCGGCTAAGCTAAGTCGAACCTCAGGCTGCAGTGTAAGCTCAAATGTGTCAGTGCCAGGTGAGCTCTCTATATCTGCACATTTTTGCATTTTCATGTGCGTGTTTATTCGCTGCGGGCACGCACCTACATGCATGTGGATGTTTGAAGGGGCTGAGTAAATATTTATATTTGGGAACTTTGAGTCCCAGTCTCCCTGAGTCATCCTGGAGGCCCTGGCATGAGTACCCTCTGCCTTTTTCCCATACACTCTGTTGTTCTGTCTGTTTCTTTGCCTCCTGCTATTTAGAGACAAGGGCTGACAGACTTCAACGCTTCCTTCGCGTTTCCTTCAGATACTGCTGGAGAGAACTCTCATCTGTACAAACACAAACCCAGCTCTGTAATTCTGCTTTGACCTCTATATTGAGGATATGAAAAGGAAAAAGAAAACACAAAGGGAAAGGGGGGGTTTATTCTATAGTGTCTTCATGCATTAATGGGAGGAAAAGTAGGTCTATTCATCCTCCTCTCCCACTCACCGCTGTGGAGTCCAGAATATGATGGGGACAAAGTCTTGTGTAAATATAGTGTATCTTTTATACAATTTTGCTTATTCATCTACAATTTTTTGCCTATTATCTAGTCTATAATGAGTCACAGAGGGGAAACACACTCTCTTGCTTCTCCTGTGTGTATGCATATGCTTGATTGGGCACGATGGTTGGCAGCCACTTTTGTATTTCTGTCTAATTTGCCGTAGTGAATACTATGGAGTTAAGTGGCCTAAGTTTATTTAGCTCCCCAGCTCCCTGCTGTGCTAGCATTGCTACACCTCTTGGGCAATAAGCAGAAACAGAGAAAGAGCGAGAAAGATGGAGAGAGAGATAAAGGGATTTATAAGAGCAGGGACTGCAGAAGCATGTTTTAAGTGGGGAGCGCACCAAGTGATGGTGGTGAAGAAGGATGTAGTGAAGGGAGACGAATGCCCGGGCCCTGAAGTTTTGTACCAGCCTGAGAGATAGTCCCCGTGAGGCCCCCTGCGGCGGAGATTCAGCTGTGGCTAGCCTGAACTCCTGCCAAGCTCACTGGCTGTTTTAAGTTGTTGCAGATGGTACAGGCAGTAACACTGATATGGCAGCCATTATGGAAGGAGAGAAAAAAACCCCCCAACAATATAAAGTAATATTTATCCTTCAGATATCCTTTAAAGAAGTTTTGGGGAGACTATACTGTTAATTAGCCGGTGCTTTAAACCCATATGGGTAATTTTGTTGTTAAATGATGCTGGGCCAGAGCAACACACTAAAGAGTTTAAAGGTTATGCTCACCCATAGTTGTATTTTTTATTGCAACATCAATTTACTTTAGAATTTTTTTATTAGCATTTTTGTCAAACATTGTGGGTTCATTACCTCTTTTTCTAATCGCTTTTCCATGACCTTGCTGGAAAATGTCATGGGGTTAAGGAAAGTTAGAAAGGAGAACCCATAAGGACTTAGGAAAAACTAGATAGATGTTACTTTAAAAACTACAATATCTTGAAGATGGACTACAAAAAGAGCATCTTGGGAGTTTCCTCTGGTGTGTTCTTACCATGCTGTTAATACAGGGAATAAAAGTGGATGTGAACAGAAATAGGAACCCACACTAATACTCAGTCACACTCATCCTCATGTCCACTCAATCTGTCAATGTAGATCCTGAATCAGCACAATCATATCGAAATACTAAATCTATGCAAAATAAGCATAAAGCTCTAAATGTCTGCTAGCTTTGTCTATAGCCCATGTGTGGTCATCCTTATGTTTACTTGGTGAATTAAAAACACCATCTGCCTTCATCTATATTTACATGCGCCATAGGATGAAAATGTGTGTTCTGTCTGTCATGTTGTTTGTTTTCGTGAACAGTCTTGTTGGATGATGGTGCTACAGTGAATTATGGGATGGCATTCTGTCCTCTCTGTGGTAAATGACGGTTTATCCTATGCTAAAGGAGAGACTAACGGAGGCATTGAAGCTCATTTTCTTTGCATGTAGAGAGTTTGGACAGCTCTTATCATGGTTGCATCCTGTTTCTAGATGTAGCACATGCACTTATATTCACATTTTCTAATTGGGTGGTTTCATTTGTATTAATCACATTTTCGGCGGTCCCATCTTTCAACTGGTGCAGGGGGTGGAGTTAGACTTTATACTCAGACCCACCTCAATGACTTTTTAAGGATTATTTACATTGAATGAAAATTATTGCCCATTTATCTTCCTTGATGTGATCAGTTCACATATTTTTTCCTCATTTGGTTAGGCCTGTTGTTTGGGTTAACACCTGCTTAGTTGACACTTTCCAGTCTTTGCATGATATATATATCATGCAATATAGGTTTTGTTTCTATATATATGGGGGAAATAAACCCATTTTTGCTCCAACTCGGTCCCTAACATACTAATTACGGTCCCCTAACATACCTAACATACTAATTACATAAAAGTTATGATATACTCAAAATAAAGTTTTCCTGTCTAACATATCTGAGCTGCGACGTTTTGCTGTATATCACTTTAAAAGTTGTGCATACTGTAAGCGCTGTACACTATAGGTCTGTGCTATGTGGAGCCACATGCTATCATCAAAAGTTTGGTTTGAAACCTCCTACCTGAAGCAGCTCCTTCTGAATCTTCTCAGTAACCGAAAATACAGCATATTCACAGAGAAAGGAGTTGGAGACAGTGTGTTCCCCCTGCTTCATGATGTATTCACAACCAGAACATGTTGTTTTGAGATCCACATGGCAGATTCTTGTTAGCCTAGATCCTGAATAATCAGTTGTTATACCAGGGCTCCCAGCGGCAGCTCCATGGGGCCACAGCGACATGCCCAGGGATCTTTGGAGGCCCCGGCTGAGGGGATGAGGGTGCTGTTTGACTGCTGCGTCTGTCTATCAGGAGATTTGTGTGGACGCTCGGGGCATAGAGTAGAGACAGTGTCAGGGCGATACCCTTGACGGTGATGTGATTGAGTAGACAGCTGTGACCCGCTCCTTTCTTTACCCGCCACCCATCTTTTTTCCCCTATGTCTCCACCCACTCTTCCTTACACAACAGCTCCCCCAGAGTGAGCGATCACTTAAACAGCGTTGGTTATTATACCTAAGCACATCCTAGTAATTTATGCATGATTGCCTGGCAATCTCAGGCAATTCATCATCCTCTTTCCTATCTTTCTTTTTTTAATCTGTTGGTGTCTTGTTCCTCTGGACTTTAATCTATAGGGCTATTAAGAATGCCTGTGTAATAATGGCTCTGTGCAGGTGACAGCATGACATTGGCGCCGTCATTGCCGTGTAGGTTTGGAATCCTGGATGACCGCGGGGAGGGAAAGAGGGCAAATCTGCCTTTTATAGCTAAGAGGCTATTACACCATCAGATGTTTTGTTGGTGCAGAAACCCCACTCCTCTGGGACAAGAATTTTCCATGCAAAAAGAGCTCACTATTTGGACATTAGAAATATTTTGCAAACTTTTAAAGCTGTTCTATGTAGTGCAAATATTCCAAGCTTAACAGCAGAGGGAAGTAGAACACAATAACGGCTACCAAAACCACCAATGAATCAATACTATGTATCCACAGACTGTGTCACACACTAAATGTAATATAAAATTCATTCTATTATGATCTCATCAAGTTTTCTTCTTCAAACAAAAACTCGTACCTGGTTATTCTGACATGGTCAAAATAACATGTGTCTTATAATCTTCATGTGCTGTATTAGCTGATAGTTTACATTATAGCTCTGTTAGCTTAGCTTTGTTTTTAGACAGAAAACAGCCACAGTAAAAGCACAAATCACCTCTGTTTACTGTATGGATTGTGTTGTCAGTAGTTGCACTAAAGATCTGTTTCGAATCGTCCAAACAACATCAGAACTGTTACGGTTTAGTTTGAACAGTGAATCAGCAAATGGCAACTTAGGAAAGATAATAACATCACATAATAACTTTATACCTTCATAAGCTTCATTTTCAAACACCCCGTAGAAGAAACGCTGCTATTTCAGCATTTCAAACTCCATTCTTTTCCATTAGAGTTATGTCCAGTGGAGAAAACACCAACAGTACTTCTATCTTTTATTACTTTATCACTTTCTTTGACATTAATCTACTGGAACATCAATATGAACTCATTCAGTTCATATCTCTACAATCCAATACATCGACATCTTTGTCATAACTTCAGAGCTATTTCTTCTTGACACTCTTAATGATTCTTTTAGGTATTTTTTTTAAATATTTATTTTAAAGTAGAAACATTACATATAGCTGCTGTAAGAGTTAACAGCGAATCTCTATGCATGCCTTATATTAATATCTAATGTAATCTGACTCATAGGAAGTGTAATATGTTGAAGTCACACATTATGCATCCTGAAAACAACCCCCATGCAAACAAATGCCCTCTGAAAATGCACAACGAGACCAGACCTGCAGAGTTTTAGCCATTTTAAATCCAGGGCTCCCATCCCCACGTGCAGACTCGATTCCGCCAAAATAAATTCCCCCTGACACTCTTTGCAAAGGTACAATGGTGCTGCACAATAGGTCTTACTATGAAAGATTGCATAGTGCCTATTAATATCTGCCTTTTAGTATCCTGCTGTACTCAGTGTTACTTAGGTTTAAGTTAAAGTTAGGTTTTGTTTCTGTGTATTTGTTTCAGTTTACAACACCTACATCTTATCAGTACAGACAAGAGCCCAAGCTGAAAAGGAGAGTAGAAAAAACAGGAGAAATAATTAAGACTAACAACAAATCTATGGCTTTGATACAGATATAGAATAGAATAGAACAGGATTTTATTGTCACTGTTACAGAAACAATGAGAATCAGTTTTGCAGCGCTGTTTCTTTTTAGCAGCAAACACTTAAGGTGCGTATATTACACACCTTACTTCATACTGTCAAGAAGCATTATCTGTTATCGTTATTCTCTTACACCTGTATAATGTCAACCAGAAATCATCAAATCCAATGCACCATTCCCCTTTCTGGATGATTTCACATAGATCTACAGGCAGGTAATCCATGAAAGGCTGTCAAATATCCTTAAAATTGTTGTCATTTCCCTTCAGCTTGCCTTTCCACTGGCAACACTCTAAAACACCCCAAATTTCTTTATACCATTGGGTTACAATAGGTGTTTTTTTCATGAGTCCAATTTAACAATATGCATTTTCTATCCAAAAATAGAAGAATAGGTAATAATTTAGATTTACTTGGTGGAAGCCCCAATGGACACTAGTCTGAAACTTTTGATATATTGCATTTATTTGGATATGCATGAGCAGACCTTAGATATTTTGGATAATTTGGCTTTTTATTCTCATGGAACTCCTTCTTGGGATGAGTTTCGCAAATTAGCTACAAACACTGGGGTACTTGGATTAGATACCTGTCACTTTTATTTATATATAGATATAGCCAGATGGATGGATGGATGTGTACTGTATCTGGCCCTATCACATAACAATAAATACATATTAAGTGTTTTCAGTGCTTTGCGTTTGTATAAGACCTGTGTTTCTGCCTCTGTCCAGTAAATTTGCAATGAGTTTTTCTTTTGTTTTGTTGCTGAACTGTTACTCACGGCCCAGGGATTCAGTTTTGACAGAACATAGGCTAATGTTTCTTTCAACAATAAGACGTAACATGTTCTTTATACACAGAAGTAAGCCGTACAAATAGGCTGACAAATGCCTGACACACCTCATGTTACATTCGGGCATGTTTCTGTGCATGCGAGTCTGTTTCACACTTGCAGGCAGAAATCCTGGTATATCCAGTGTGAGACAGAGGTGTTAACAGCAGCAGTACAGGGTAACCCTTCTGTTGTGGAGTTATCCATCTGTGACTTCAAGGCATGGCTAATGGATACTGACCTTGCTCCATGTTCTCAATCCGCTCCATTCAGCATCTATCAACCCAGGGATGTATCTTGATTTACCCCCTGTCCCTCTTCCACTTCCTGCTTTGTAGAGTGGAGCAGCACAGTGCACCTTGGCCATTTCAGGCCATTGTAATCTGCCTGCGCTCGGTGGAGGCTAAATTAAGAAGTGAGAAGCATGGAGATGAATGAGACAACGGAAGGCAGCAGCTCAGTAGACAATCAGAGAGTAAAATGGGCCACGGATAGTGACCCCAGCTTAGCTTTATCATAATCTGCGCTCATCTAATTGGTCTGATTTCATGTCGAGTACAAGCCGTTTATCCACAATTTATAGTCAGAAAAGACATGCATCGTTATTATTGCATAACAGACCTCAAATATTGTCATGAATCATGGTTTTATAGGTTTTAGTTAAACATCACCAGCACGAGCACTGATGATTATTGAGGAAATGAATTAGGATATATCGTCACGCATGTTTCGCTTGATTTGAAAATCTATTATTTCTTACACTGCTATAAAAGCGATGTAGCAGCTGTTCAATGAATACACCTACTGTTTTCATCTACCTCCTCTTCTCCCTTTCATTTTTCTTCTTCTTCATGCATGTGTTCTGCTGTAAACTCCTCTTCACTGCAAGTGTTTTAAAGCAAAAACCTTACCTCACTGTTTTTTTTTTTTTTTTTCTGTAAATCAAATTTCTTGTGTGCTGACACAGATGGTTAGGGTTATGTTAAGAACACCCAGATGGTATTCAGAAGTATGAGTCATATTTCAGAAGACATGTTGCAGTAGTGCTGCATCCTCCATTTACCCTGATGTGACAGTGAAGAAAGCTCTACAAAATTCACTGGGCACACAGCTTTTCCTGTTAAACCTTCCCTCTGCCTTTTTAAATTGGCACCTTGTGCATTTTCTTTTATAGCTGAAATACTTAAACATCGCTGTCTCATGGGTCTGGGGAAAAAAAAAAAACGTTGGCAATGAAGTAATCTACCTAAAGACACCCAGCTGATTTGTTTCTTAGTTAATTGTCCTTGCACAGTGAATGTGTGCACGCCAGTGTGTGTCCTTCTGTTTGAGTGGAAGGCCACGTGGGTGCGTTTTTTTGGACTGCACCTCCAAACATTTCATTGACACTCACAGCAGCAGTCAGTGCATTGATTTCCCATTGGTCGATGCCAGTTGAGTTTACAGAAGAAGGTGCAGGAGTTAAAATGCCTACTTTCTTTCTTTCTTTTTTTCCTGCACCATTCTTTACTTTCTTTCAAACTTTGCAAATAATGGCTGAGACTATTTCCTATCCTCTAAAGTATTTTAATTTATAAAAATAAAAAAAAGTTTAGGTTTTTTTTGCTTTGTCCTGACATCCATTCTCCAATATGCAAGAAAAACATTAGGATGTTGTAGGTAAACAGTAGTCAAAAGGTGTCCTTATCAAATTTAATATGTCCCAATGCTTTTCTACGTATAATATAATAAGACTAAGATTAAGATATTCTTTATTGTCTCGGGCAACAGTACTACAATTAAAATACATCAGTGTAATCTGATCCTACCATCAGCGGGGCAGTAAACACAGACGACACAAAAGACATACACATAAACATACACAGCAAAGGATATGAAGACATGGAATATGAAAGAATACATAAAAAACACCAGACTGGAACCTTATCAGTACATAAGACTTCATTTGTTTCATAAATAGCATTATGGAAGTGGGAAGAAAGGAAAACCTATATCAATTGTTTTTGCATTATTTTTATCCATCTCTGAAACTAATAGTTGGTACTCATAGTGTACGGTTTGTGAAGGATTTTTCAGTATTCCTTGTGTTCCATTGAGGGAGTGGAGCGAGCCTTATTCTATCTTACCTACAACTTTCATAGCTGTCACAAACCATCATGCCGTCCACTGTCTAATAATGCTGTTATAAAAAGTCAACATGATCGTGCTAATAAACAATAAGATTTAACTTCACATTGACAAACATAGGTACCGTTTTCTGTGCCACGCGAGGGTATAAATGTACATTTAAATTCACAGTTTTCATTCTCTTTTTCGGAGTTTGGGCTGCAGTGTAAGAATAGTAACACAGCAGAGCTACTGCAAACATCTGACAATCACTATGGCTGAACGCTTAAGCTGTGAAATCTGTCAGTCAAGGCGAGCGCACTGCCAGACACACAGCACCTTGCATTCATTTATGATCTGTATCATTTTAATGGAGTAAAAGTCAGCGAATTTTCTTATAGATTATATAATTCCGTTTATCCTTTATTTCTTTCAGTACAGTCGACAAGGCATATTTATGTGCTAACATCAAGTATCTATTTGCAGAATTGCATCCGCGGGCACATTTTTCACCATTCTGAAAGCATTACCATCTACTTTTGTTTGATCTTCCCTCAATTTTCATCAAAAATGTCAATCTTACGCAACTCCTGAATCACATTTGCAACGAGTCAAATGACTGCGTGTGAATAATAGTTTATTTAGTTGCTCAAATTGTCTGAAATACTCAAGGCCAGAGGGCAGAATTGTTGCCCAACACTGCTGGGATTTGGTTTTATTGCTAGTGATGTTGCTGGAAGAGCCCGGCCACTCCTCAGAGGCCAGCGCTGTGTACCATCATCTCCATCATCTTCTCACATGGGAGACCAAGCCTGCTGGACATGTATCCCTGCTCCCATAACAACTCAGTGTGACATTTTCTTTTATCTGTGTCTTGCCATCTCTTCTCTTCCAGGGTCCTTCATCAAACTTTCTCTTTCTCCTTCTCTCTTTCTATCCTCTAGAGGTCTTCATCATCACTGGGGGGGTCAGTGAGAAAGAACGGACAGTGAAGTAGCTTTGGGGAGAAATTATTCGAGATATTTTTAACATCTGCCCCCC
>JAPQRQ010000027.1:21033308-21044625 GCA_037367365.1 Apogon talboti
CCCTTCTTCATGGTAGACCACAGCTTGCACGTGCTGTTTTGGTGTTCAGAGAAGTATCATTTTAAGTGTTATGTGACAAACTGACAAATTCACAGCCTCTTTTGCCACAAAACTTGTCCAGTCACACACAAACGCTTTTCAACAATCTCTCGATACCTACTTTTTCTTCTCGGACGCTGCCACCAGAGAAGGCCTGGCAGACGGCAGCATTTAGGGCTTAGATAGAAGACAGATAGTCAAGAGGTGAAAAGGGAGACATGCTGTAATCACAGAGATGGAAGTATGATGTCAATCTTGGCGTCTGGTGGCCTGGTAGGGGGAGGAATGTGAATAGGGCCGGAATTGAAGGATCTTCAGTGTCAGAGCAGGAGCCACCCGGATTCTACGTAGACCCCTCGGATGAATCAATCTTTCCTGGTTATAAATGCTCTCACTTGTCTGATGTCATTCGTCATCCATCTTCATCCTGCATCCTCTTTGACCCCTTCTCCTCTTAATCACTTCTAGAAGTTGGACTGAAAAGCAGCACACAGTTTAGTACGAATTAGGCCGTATATTAATTGTGACGTTCACATGCTGTTTTACACAGAGGTGAAGACCTGAATTTAACTTCTTGTCTAAAGGTTTTGCTATTTTAGTAAAAATATTCTTAAAGGAGTTATATGGTGTTTTTCTACTTTCAAATAAAAATAAAAGGTAAAATTGTCATTGGAGTGTTTAGAATAAAGAGTTCTGAAGTTCTGCCAAAGATGCCAATGTATTAGATTATAGATATGAACTAAATGTATTTACACTGACGGGTTGGTGGATTTATGTGACCACTAGAGGGAGTAGTGAGTCACTCTGCTGGTCTCCCATGGTAAAAATAAACCTAATACCACAGTGTCTTTGATCAAAGTGTCAGAAAGTGACATGGTGAGATTAGAATCAAAAAGAAACCCCTTTTAGAGTCAAAGAAAGTGTCAAAGTGATAAAAAAAAGCTTATTAACTTAACACTTAGAAGCACTGTTGTTGATTTTCTCCACTGGACACAGCTCTAAATGGGAAAAAAAGGAGTTTCATGCAGACATGGCATTGTTTCTTCTACATTGGTGAGTTTGATTAATGAGGCTTATGAAGGTGTCAAGTTATTATGGGATGTTATTATCTTTGCTAAGTTGCCGTTTGTTGATCCACGGTTCAGACTAAACTGACAGTTCTGACCTTGTTTGGACGATTCCAAACGGATCTTTAGTGCAGCTATTCACAACACAAACCATACAGTGGTTTTACTGTGGCTTTATTCTGTCTAAAAACTGAGCTAAGCTAACAGGGCTATAATATAAACTATCATCTGATGCAGCACATGAATTTAATAAGACACAGGGTTATTTTGACAGACTGTAAAAACAACCAGCTGTGAGTTTTTGTTTGAAGAAGAAAACTTGTTGATATGATACAGATGTGTGTAAACAATGAACGTTATACTTTATTCAGGCACTTTATTATATCCCAGGGCCAAATTATTGTACAGCTAGCAGTACATACATCAAAAACAAATGACAATACAAAACATAAATTATACGTAGCATTGATTTGTTGGTGGTTTTGGTAGTCTGAAGTGTGCTCTAGTACATGATTTCCTGCTCCTGTTGAGAGTTTGAAATATCTGTACTACATGGAAACATATTTTTAGTAAAGTCTTTCCAGACTCTTACATAAACCAGAAATGATCACCTTTAACCCAGTTCAGAGAAGTTTGACTTTACTTTATATAACGAGTACCTGTACCATTAGCAGCAGCAGCAGTAGCTGAAGTTTCCTGCACAAACATATCAATACCCAGACTCAATAGCTGACATTACCAGCAATAGCCAGAGTGTGTTAAAGGACAAAGAAAAGCTGCATTAACAAAAACAGCAGGCATTACAGAACACTTCCTATTGATGTGACTCCTTGCAAAAGTTCCCCCCAAAACCTCAGCAACGGCCACCTTCAATAGCTGCAAGGATTATGCTATACCAGAATCCGAAAGGAGCACATTACAGACTACAGTTTTAGATTCCAGTGTGATACAACCATGTGGCGGCTGCCGTTATTGGACTTGCTGTACTGTGGTTTGTTTCTTACAATCAGGTCCCATGTCTTTGCTCCTCAGTCTCACAGAGACCTCCGAATAAAAGAGAATTTGATTTCCGACAGGTGTTTTACTCAAGTACCACTCAGCGGTCTCTCTTGACAGTGCTACTTCAGAACCCTCTGTAAAAACTCAGGCTGTCACCAGGAAGTCCCCGCTGATGTGTCAAACGGCGTCACATTTTTCAGGCATTCATCTGTATCTGTTTGTTTGCATATTTCATATTGTCTGCTCGCCTTATTTTACCTCCATAACCCTTCTAATCAGCAAGTTCATCTGTGGATCTCTCAGAAGGTGTGGATTTGAGTTTCTTGCTTGTTTTCCCCGATGAACTCGTCGGGGAAAACGCATCTGATCTCATCTCCAGTTAATTAGTGCACACGCTTCATCTCACATTAAGAACGTTTCCTACTTTGATACTCCGCACATCATTCGCTGCTGAATGATAAAGACACTTCATTCTTATCCTCAACTCGGTTGTTTTAGACTGTCTGAAATTTATTGAAGCCCCATATCCTGGTTAAAGCGAGCATGCTCGAACTTCCCTGGAAAATGTACTTTCCATTATTCATATTTTGATTTGTTGGTTTGATAGGTCGGCCTTTAGCGCCAGCCAGTCTTATTTTCAATTGCTCTCACTTCACTGTGTGTAGTAATTAATTATCAGCAATGTGCTTGTGGGATTATTAATACTTTAATAATTGATAGATAATTCTTGCATCAGAGACAGGATATCATGCTGACTTGTTCTATATTTCAATGAGTCATTTTTATGCCCGCAAGATATTGACTGTCTCGATCATTTTTCATCTTGATTTCAGTGTGTGGGTTTTTTTTTTCCCACTTAAATTACACCTGGTGCTTCCAGTGTTCCCACTGCAGTGAGACCTACAATTTTTTACCACATATATCGGGTAGTTCACACGCTGTGAACTCCCCGTGCACACGTTTAACTTCAGTCAACAAATTAGTTTCCACCTCCCATTTTCCTACTCTTCTCTCATTTTGTTTTTTTTTCCCCACACTAAACCTAAATCTAAATCTTCCTCTCACTGTGTCTTCTTTTCCGTTTTCATGCATCAAAAGCGCTTGATGGTTTGACAGGATGGGCCCTAGAAACTTGCTGCCTCCCTCTAGACCTTCCAAAGTCTCTGCTCCCTCATTGAACTGTTATCTGCCCCATTTCTGGGCTTTTCCATGGCAACTAGGTGCCAGTGAGCGTGTGAGCGAAAAGAGTGAGGTCTCCAGTGGAAGCTGCATCTTGTGTGAGACAGCTGTCTGCTAAAAAGACAAAGGGAAAAAAGCAGTGGAAAAGGAAAGTTTTGGAAAGTTATTTTCTCCTTTTTAGTATCAAAAAAACAACCTGGATGCATTTGTTGTTTGATCTCCTAACAGCTGCATGCATTTACAGCCTTTGCCCTGTCTCAGTCCTTGAGCCATGATGTCATGATGCCTGTGCTTTTGTTAAGAACGGCATCTATATTACTGCATTTCACTGCTTTGTCGTGTAATGTGTCCTAACAAAAACAAGTGGTGTTTTCTTGATCGCCGCCTAAGCAACCTGTTCATTTGATGCAAGATACAACTACTGAGTGACAGTCCTCAAAGTTTCATCCACGGGACCCCCTCAGTGGAAGTAACCCACATTTCACTCTATTTTAAGCTTAATGTCAGATATAAGGCCTTTCCAAAACATATGGGTCTCTCCACTCAACATGTATCAAATGGAGACCTATTCCCAGGAAAGGCAACATGTACACGTGATGTTATCTTATGAGATTGCCGCTGTTCACAGTCCTTAGCCTCTCCTCTGCGGGCTCTCCAGTCAGATGTGGAGTGACGAGGCGACTTTAAAGTCGGGTTATGCCTGCGTCTTCCATAGGATTACACCACAATCCCAAAGGTTTAAACAGTCACACTCTGCCACTCAAAGCCAGACATTTTCGTTTGTGGCGTTTATTAAAGGGGCTTGGGAGTCTGTGGTGACAAGTGAAGCGTTTTGTGGAAACTGAATGAGGGATAGACGAGAACAAAACTCGCCGAGTAGAATTTTCCTTTTTAAAAGTTTCAGCCTTAAGACTTCCGTGGCTTTTGTCGTTGTCGTTTGAAAATGCAGCCACAAACATGGCCCCGGGACTCGGCGGCCCTGAGGACAGAGAACCAACAAACAGTCAGCGACAATCTGCGTGTGGTGATAGCCATGACTTTGTAGCACTTAAGATTTGGGAGGCAGAACAGGAACCTCCTCCTTCTTCTTCAGTGTTTATGAAGTGCAGATATGAGCACATCTTCCCTCCTACATCCGGTATAATCAGGAGGGAGGACATTGCAGTTCACAGACAGGTAAAGGGAGGATGCATCACATGATTAGAGTCTGAAGGAATGCCAAAAGAAACCCACTTCATTTAAAGGGAGGGTGTTTTATTTACCGTCTGGTATATTTATAGTCAGGTCCATAAGTATTTGGACGGTGACACAGATTTAGTCATTTTTCCTCTCTACACCACCACAGTGGATCTGAAATGAATCAAGATGTGATTGAAGGGTTTCAGCTTTTATTCATGTGGTTTTAACAAATATTGCATGATATTTCATCTCCAGGGAGGAAACTTAGTGTTTGGTGACGCCCACGGGTCCACGGGAAAAGGATTCCATCCACTCATTAAAAACAATCAACATATTTATTAACAATGTCAATGTCTTTGGAACATTGAGGGATTTCTTTACAATGTTTGTCATCTCGAAAATGCTTAATGCAATCTTTTTGTGAAACGCCTTGAACTAAAGCTGAAATCCCACACTTCAATCCCGTCATGTTTCATTTCAGATCCACTGAGGCGGTGAACAGAGGCACAATTACAAGATTTGTGTCACTGTCCAAATATATATGGAACTTCACTGTATTTGACATTTTTTTCATTCATTCATTTTCCAAACTGTTTAATCCTCTGGAGGGTCACAGTGATGTTGGAATCGATCCCAGATACCAACAGGTGGAGGGGGGGAGGTAGACCCTGGGCATGTTGCCAGGTCATCACAGGGCTGACATATACCAACGGAACAACCATTCACACATCTCACACTCACACCTATAGGTGATTTAGATTGACTGCTTAACCAATTAAGGTGCATGTCTTTGGATGGTGGGAGAAAACCACAGGCACAGGGAGAACATCCAAACTCCACACAGAAAGGCCCACGCCAATTGAACCCGGGACCTTCTGCACCACCATGACGCCCACTTCACTTTGTGTGAATGGAAATATTACACTATTTTTAATCTGTCTTTGTTCAGCTTTGTGTCTTAAAGGTAACCTTCTGTTCTTCCACGATCATGTATCGTGTAGTAGGTTAAAGAAACAGTTTATGCCTACAGAAAATCAGAACTTTAAACATATAGACAGAAAAAAAAACCTAATAACCCTTAAGGGTTTAAAATGTGTGTGGCTGAGCAGGAAAGAAAAGAGCAATCAATGCTACACTGTCCTGAAACCTATGCATATTTAGACCTCATTGCTATGTCTCACTTTCTTTTGTTTAATTCCTCAAGAGAAAACAATAGCCATTCTTTTCTCCATGCATCAATCTTTACAACTAAATCTATTTAATGGTTTTATCAACAGGAAAACAGTCAACTCCTGTGAAAATGGTAACATTAATCACTGTGCTAGATAACAAACAGGGATAATAAAGTGGCAAAATGTTGCTTTTTCGCATTTTCCTGAGCTTTTCCCACTGTTAAATCCATGATGTCCAGCATGTAAAAACAGGAAAAAAAAACCCTCCGGCAAACTGTATTTTCTGTCAGCTTTACTGTGTTTATTTATCCTTTCTGTCACTCCCCACTCATCAGCAAAATGGTTGGTACGACTATGGATCCAGTTCATGATGATCCATCATTTATGACAAGTACACACTGTAATCTATTTTAAACAGCAGGGTATGATGCTGATGATGCATGGCAGAAGAGGGTACACAATATACACACTTATGGGCGTGCATATTGATAATCAATTTTGTTCATTTCTTCACCGCAGGAAAATATTAATCTCTCTTGGAAACGTTCAAGATTCTTTGAACTCAGTGACTAATATGCACTGTGATGTTTTTGTATTGACAAGTCTTGCTGTTCAAAATACTGGAAATATGGCAAGAGGTAAATTGAAACATGATGTTGGGAATGCTTCTAACAGAGTCTGTTGGGTCAGCATCCATCTTATTAGAGGCTCAAAGGGGCTGCATGTATTCTAAAATAAGTAATGAATCAAAGTCACTTCGTACATCGATCTGTCAAAGTCAGACAAGAGTTTTGGACGACAAACGGGAAAAAAAAAGCCCTAAAACATCTCATATGCTGACTTAAACCTTAGTAAGTGAAGCTACATACTCACATTTGGTTAAAGCAAAGGTGTTTAAGTACAAGACAGTCATTTCCTGGTTGTGTCACATGGTTTCTCCCCCTTTAGGAGATTCGTAGCAGATCCCATTCATTTCCACGGAAGAAGTGAATTTATTATTTAGAATAGAATAGAATAGATCTTTATTGTCACAGGAACAATGAAAATTCGTTTAGCAAGTCTGTTCTGTTTAGCAGCAAAAACAATTAGTGCGAAAAAGGACTGTATAAAAATATCACACAAGTATTGAAAAGTGTAAACAATGTACAAAAGCTACAAGATAAAAATTAAATATGCACATACTACTAAAGCACTACAACACTACTAATATATACAAAAAGCTAACTCTACACTACAGATGAGAAATATGTACAACAAATAAGGATATATACAGGCAATATAGGATATAAAAAGGTAAGATTCAGAAATAAAGGTGCATTGGTTGTGAGTAATTGCACAGGTTTTGATCCATTTTGTTTGCCTCAAAGTAAATACTGAAATATTGGTCCAATTTTTCACTAGCTACATATCTTCTGAACATTCTGGCATTAAAGCTACGTCTAATCAAGACACATCAGGAAACAAATGGACTTTGAGGGTTGTCTATCCTGGCAACAAACTGTTGTGAAATTTCACAACACAAATCTCATCTGAAGGAGGTAATAATGAGCAGGAAAATCAAGCAAATGATACTAATATTGATTAAATAATGTTAGTTACCTGAAAAAAAAACACATGCTATTAGTATCGATATTCTCAACCCTTCTGACTGTGCCTGCCAAGGAGACAGGAAGTGAATTGTTTCATATATAGATGATCTTTAGTTAAATGGACCAAACATACTAATTTAAAGGTGATGTCCCACCTCTGTGTCTGTCCCCCATTGGACCCACCTTAGGACAAAATATGTACGGCATAAAAAAAAAAAAATGGTATCAGGTACATTCAGTCAGGCTCATAAATACTATATTTGGACAATGACAGAAATTTGGTGGATTTTAAATGAAGCAATCACTTCAAATCCACAAATTCAACATTCACAACAAACACCAGTCCATTTATCTGCTCACTGTAAGTTGGCAAAGAATTACCAGGGAACAGGCCACATCTGGACATGATGCTGTTTGTCAAATTACCTTGGAGCCTCTGAAAGTGGTGGGACTATATTTAAAATTGTTGTAATCCCTAAGTGGTCAGTGTAATATTTTTGTCAAAGCCCGTAAATTAAAGATGAAAATCTACACTTCAATCACATCCTGATTTAATTTTTTTTTTACCTATCAGGCCAAGTGTGGTGCTTTACAGTGGTAACATTACAAAATCTGTATTACCATCCAAAATCTTATAGATCTACTGTATATTTTCTGTATGTAATGTTTTTTCAATTTACAGGATAATTTAGGATAGTATTTTGTGAGTATAGTCGATAAATACAGAGTATTTAGTTCTGTGTGGATAAGCTCAGTCAGCTGCATGTGTCCTGTCACATGGTACACAACACAAATTCATAAAGGGCTGTTACCTCAGCAGATCTCACCTTGTTCTTTGAGAGGATGTGGAAAAGTGTTCGAGGAGGTGAAAATCATTACAAGTCTGGTCATGTTGAGAGCTGAAGAGACATCTTCAACAGCTCTAGGCAGAATGTGAAGAGACGACGCTCCAAAGACACTTATGCAACATCTGAATATGCATTCTTTATAATTAGATTGCGTGTTTTCACAGTCTTATATAAAAACTAATTTTTCGCCAGCTTTTAAAATTGTGTCAGTTATGCCGTCATTTACACATATGATGTTTGTCAATTAAAAAGACTATTGTACGAGCCAAGAAAGTCATGATTTGTGGTAAAGAGAGTAAAGTAACCTCTAGTTTTGCGTTAAACGCCTCAATGGACTGCATCTCTGATACATGTCGCAAACACGAAAACTGTTGCTGCTTTAGCATATTTTATCTCTAGTCCTGTAGAAGTTAGTCGTTTAGATAGAACAGTTTTACAGCTACTTTCTTGATTTAGAAAATCTTTTAATTGACAAACATAATATGGTGCATAATTAAGAGAGGATTAAAAAATGACTTGTCTCTCACCACTGAGTGCAATTCGACCAGAGGGGGCGGGACTTCGGTGCTCTATAAACCACAACAGTGTTCATGCAAGGATTAACCTCTTCATCAGCTGCATGTTTTTAACCCTTTATCGGGCAAGTGACTATTTTTGGTCATTTCCGCAAACATTAAATAATGGGGCCAATCCACGTGCACAATACAGTGATTCAGAGAGATTTTATAGATATTTTGTCAGTTTATGACCTCATAACAGTTGTTTTATTGCACGTGTTTACTTTTTAGCAAGTGCTGCTCGGATGCTTTATGGCAAGAGGAGGGAGGCTGTTATCATAGATGGCGACGTCCAATAACACATTAAGGTTGACATTTTGAATTTCAGAGTATTTCAATGAGTGCCCTATAAAGGGTTAATGGATACTTAAAGCAAATGTAAGTAATTTTCTTGTGTAAAATCATAGAATTAACATAGAATCAGCACAACAAGTGTATTTAAATGCAAATTCTATTGTTTAATGGCATCTTTCCAGTGGCTTTTAACACAGGTTTTCTCTTGTGAATGACTGCCAGTGAAACCTCTGAGGCCATCAAAACTGTCAGCTTGAAAGACATATCTCATGTACGTACACTAACAGAAGTAAGAACAAAGCCCTGGCCTATGTGCCGAAGTGCTATTTCAATTTCACAGCCATCAAGGCCAAGTGCTTCAGCATATGTTACCGTGGACTATGTGTGTACGTCTGTGCACGCTGTCGTTTACTCATCCTGTTTTATTGCTCATTTGCTTGAGCTGCAGAAATTCTTTGAAAAAAATGCGTCTTATGTGGATGTTCCTGAATGACTCGATCGATAAAAGAGCTATTTGATTTAGAAAACAGCGACACTTCCATCACACTACTAAATAATGCTATTAAACTAGTAACACTGCGACTTGTAGCAATACTACAGCACAGGTCAGAAAAGAAAACACAGATAAGGTTAAATGGAAAAATGCATCAGTGTGACAGAACTCGTTTAGATCGTACACTAGTCATTCACTGTGCTATAGTTATGCAAAATTATTTACTTATTTGATGGATTGTTATTATTGTTATTGTTATTATTATTATTATTATTATTATTATTATTATTATTATTATTATTATTATTATTATTTTCGATGCAATGATCATTGTTTTGGTGGGGTTGTGATTAACTATCTTATATTGTAAAAACATGAGTTGGGGAAAAAGAGGCGGGATTAATTAAAGTGTTAACTCCCTCCCACTCCTTTTTGGATGTGTAAATAAAAGTACAATTATATTAAGTATTTATTTAGTGTAATAGGATAAATTTCCTTTTTTCTTTTGCTGGTTTTCAGTCAATAATTTTGCTTTTGGGCATTTGCTCTGTTGATGGTTGTATTGTGTTTTTTATGCATCTGAAACAGAACATCATTAAATTCTTTGTATTTTTTTTGTACATTTTTCAGGTGGAAAATATCCTGTTTTGTTTGTATTGCGGTTATATTCAAAAGGATACATAGATGACTGGTAAACGGCATGTCCAGGGTTCAGTTCCTTTTCCACACTAAGCCGCCTTAGTGATTTTTACTTCTGTCTCCGCCTGCACCGGCCCATATCCTATCGTCACCCTCTCATCCTCCTGCTCCCGCTGGCAGTAAGCCCATGAATTCCAGACCATTCTTTAGAGATATCTGTGCGCTTTCTTCTCACTCCCAGCCCCTGTTGCTACAATTTCAATCTGCCTGCTGGTTTGAAGGGGCTGCCAGGTGCTTCTGGCTCAACCATATGTCCTCTGACACTCTGTCTTGGGGATGGTGGAGCAGGGGAAGGGTGGTTAAAGATGAGGCTATCTGGAGCTACCTCTGAGAACTACTCTCCCTCAAACTCTTGGCTGACGTGAAAAAAAAAAAAAAAACCTCCAAAACCTAACTCCATCCCTAATTCCTCTCCACGCCAGCCCTGAGCAAGGTTCAAATATAGGGATGGCAGTGATTTCCTCAGAGAGTCCCCATGGGGTTGGAAAAACAGCTCCTGTTTCAGCGAGCCAGTTGGCTTGGTGTGGCGCAGTGACCGCATCGCCATCTTCAACTCAGACTCTGTCAGTCAGTCACAGTCTGCTGGTCTGTAGCTCCATTGGTCAGGCAGAAGTTCATTCTTTTCTTGTGTCTTTGTCTGAACGTTTCCGTGGCAGCCAGACACTTCTCTCAACTCCGGGAGCCTCAGTGTGTGCCTGAAACTCATCGTTCTCTGTTGCAGATCCAGGGCTGTCATTCTGTGCTGAACTGGTCGCACCATCGGTCCAGCAGCCCCTGTGCCTCCAGGTGAGGCCTGTGAGCCCGGTGATAGTTCTGCTTGCGAAAAAGCACAGTCGAAAACAAACCAACACTTACTCATGCACAACTGCAGGCACATGGACATTGAATTGAGACCACTGACAGCAGAACAGCAGCAAAAACAACCGCTAAATCTCTCCCTTCGATTTTTATTCTCCAACTGGATTGTGCAAGATGGTCTCGAGTTTAGACTTTAACAGCACAAACAACAACCACAACAGGGTTATTATCAGTGTTGTGCAAGTTACTTCCAAACTGTAATACATTGCAGATTACTTGTAACTGTTATTTAACAGTAATTCATCGTTTAAAAAAATAAAAAAAATTAAAAAACAGTAAATATGGTATAATGCACAGATATATGCAACATGTGACCCATTGTATCATATATCTTGTAGTGATGA
>JAPQRQ010000027.1:21058882-21084681 GCA_037367365.1 Apogon talboti
AGAAGTTTCATACTAAACAAATACTTTTAACTACTTTTCCTAGATCTTCAAACTTTAAAACGGGTCAATTTGACCCGGAACATAACAGGAGGGTTAACATTAACAAGTATTCCATCAACTATTAAACTTTCCATCACTGTTGATAATACTGTTTTCTAGAAATTGAAGCTTTTTTTTTTTTTTGCGAAATATAGCACCACATGGCCGGCCCCATCCTTCAAAGAAATGTTTATTGAGTGAAGATGGAAAGAGTAAAAGGCTTTTACGAGTGTCTTACCCAGAGGTCCTCTCCTTTCCATCTACTGTCCACAGTGGGCTCTTGAGCATGTTGTTCACACAGAGTCACATCCATCTTCTTTTTATCCCAAATTACTCGCTGTCTTTGATTCTCACTCCCCGTGTAAATGAAGTGGGTGTGAGAGGGCTGGAAAGTGGTGGGCTGATGGATCTTATTAGAGGTGTTGCATGGATAAACAGCAGAGACACAGGGTGAGAGGGGAGGTAGGAGGGAAAACAGAGGAAGACAGAACAGGGAGAACAATAGTGATGTCTCTGTTCACAGTGGCAAGGTGCCCTTGACAAGATGAAGCCAGAAACAGCAGAGAAAGACAGAGAGGATGAGAAAAGAGATGGAGAATGTTGGGCTGTCACAAATGTAGCCGTGATGTCACTTTAGTTTATCTCCATCAGTGCGTTTGGCTGACCAGAGAGGAGATTCCACATGTGTGAGCTGAGTGGAACTCCATGTTTACAAAGGGATAAACGTTTGTAGCGCTCCATCCCTCTCGCCTTCATTCCTTCCCTCTGCCATCTTCTGGCTCTCCATTTAGGAACTGAGAAAGTACACATCATTTATAAATCATTGAAGTCCCATTTCACTTGGCCTATTTGTGTTAAAAAAAAACCCCACACAATTCATATGCTTCTGTCTGTATTCTCTCTGGGATTTTGTGTCATTTTACCGTTTTATACAATTGCATGTTAGTTTAATATATTGTTTATATTGAATATTGTGCATGCAGCACACACACCACTTTCCTCCAAATTGTTATTTTCTAACACTTTATGCTATTCAGTGCAGGATATGTCTCATTATGTATACTGAACAGAGCACCACTTTGACAGGAGACTAGTATCTGGGAGCAGACAGGCTGTATGTCATGCTGTCCCATCCCTCAATAAGGATCATCCCCACCTGCTTAGATGTCTAAAGGAGGGGCAGCAGAGCCTGTACTATGCATATCCTTCAGGGAAACAACACAAAGTATAAATAGTTTTATTCTCTGTTTTCCCACAGTAATTTTATTTGTGCCTATTTGAAGAACTGGAACTCCTTGCAGGAAATATAAGCATGCAACATAATAAACCAAAGAGTTCGAGTAATGAAAATGTTTAAAAACTTTTTGGATGTATACACACCCCCAGATGGAACCACACAAATCAACAGTGTGTTTTAAATTGTTTTCTTTTCTTTTCTTTTTTTTTTCCAGCTTACATCCATCCATCTCTTTGAACAAGCTCAAAGAGAGCTCTCACGAGGAACTTTTTTTCAAGCTGCGAAGTTTAGTTGAGGTGATGTGGGATCAGGGAAGAAGAAGAAGCATTTGGTGCTTGTACAGAAGGTATTATACACACCCTGGTACACTGCATGCTAGAGGAAGCACACTGAGCCTACGAGCTGGCTTTATTAGATCCAGGCATAAAGCGATGTCGGTTACAGCTGGCATGCAGACTTTATGTAATCACACAGCCTGAGACAGTCAAGCAGCTGCAAACACACATACACACACACACACATACACATGAATACATATACAGTACATCCAAACTTTTATTGTTCTCATTATAATAATTATAGTTTAAAAAGACTTTTCATGTGCCCAGCTTTGGAGCTATAGTTCTAAATAGTTGAGGGATTATTGTATTATAGATGCATATATTCCTTCCAGTGGGTTATCATCATTATCTATTCAGTGTCATTATTCCTTCTTATGCATCATCACCAGTTGTTTTCAGGTTGATGTGTAAGAGGCATTGTAGCAGTAATTAATATCTTCAGTGCATCTTTTCTTCTCCTTGTTGCACATCATTGCCGTAGGGGGAACCTGCGCCTTATTAATGAAAGAGCATTGTGTCGCTTTAGATGATTCTGTGTTTTCATGTTGAGAGCTGATCTGTTGGATCATAATAACGTACACGAAGATTGTCAGGCTTTTCCTCCTTCAAAGCGTACACTTACCTTGGACACTAGTGTCTAATTACAGAGTGATGCCGCAGCTAAGTCCAGAGCATTAAAATCTCTATTTAAGTAGATTAATGGGCCTTGTGACATTTGTGTGAGGTTGATAGGTATTCAAGAATGTCTTGCTGGATGAAAATGTGTTGGCAGATTGATCACGCTTATTGATTTTCATCCAAGCAGCTCTGCGACGTCTCCACAAGTTGCCCATTAACTGAGACGTGTTTGACTCTGCGGAGTGTGCCTGTGAGTTTTGTGTTTGGAGGAAGAAAACAGCGCCTCCTGAGTCAGTGGAGCGTGATGCATCTGTACAACGGCACGTTGTGTCTCGGCAGTGACACAAATGCTACGACACCCTGCTCTGCAAATGTCAGTCCCATCCAATTAAATGGTTGAGTGATGCCATTGCCCACAAGGGGATCCCGACAATAAAGTTCTGTGTTTGTTATCAGCTTTGTTTCCTGTTTTTCCTTCTTTTCTGGAGACACTTCATAGACAAGGGGGGCTTTTTGCTACACGCGTCTGTGGTGTGCATTCAGTGGCAGAGAAGAGCCATCAGCTGGTACAGTACCATGTTTCATGTTGCTGTAGATTCAAGCTGTGTCTGTGATTCCCTTGGGTCATGTCTGTGCTTGTTATTCATTTGCAAGCAGTTTTGACCACCTACACATTGGCTATATTTACAACAATGTCAGTCTGTAGTCTGCTATGTTGACTTCGCTTTGATTATTGGTTGCTCTACTTGCTGTCAAGCACCCACATTATCCTGCTCGGTTGCGGTGATGAAATTCATCCATGCTGTTCAAGAGCAACCTACAGTTACAGATTTTAGTCCCTGCTGCCTGATGATACATTACTGCGCTGCGCTGCCTAGTTATTTTTCATTACTATTTCTAGGCAGTGTTTTGGAGATGTTTTCTTCTGCTGTGGCAGTAGACTGTAAAACATTGCTGTGTCTTTTGTTGCCTGGAGATGAGAGTGAAAGTGTTTATTCTTGCAGGTAAAGCACTGCAATCATGGTATCATATATTGCTGCCCCATATTAAACTCATTAACCCTTCAAGACCTAGAACTACTGTTTGTGATGACTTCCACATGAATGTTTCTCTACATTTAACCTTTCCTAAGTGATTTATCATCATTTATTATGTTATTATCCTCTGCATTTAGCAGCTTTCTGGGGAAATCTGGGATTTTCTTAGTTCTTTATCATATTACATGCACTTCATGTATCATGCAAATAGGATATTATATGAAAATGGACAACTCTGATGTAAAAATCACTTCTTCAGCCAAATATTTTGTTGCGCTTTTGAGATTGAAGGAAGGGAGTTATCTTTTGGAGAATTGTAGAGCATAGGACATGCTTTTATTTTAACTAGTGCAAAGCTTGGAACAGCAGCACACAGACAAACATCAGATATTTACAGACAAACAGGTAAGGCATTGTTCGGCCTACAACTTTCGCTTATGGTGTACATTAAGAAAAATAAAAACGGACATAAAAAGGCTAATAAACGTTGATACCCTAATAAACCCCCTGAATCCCTGTACAGAAAACACATCATAAAATGCAGCAAAATGACCAATACTCACAATGTAATGCAGCAAGCATCCCATCATATCATTAACAGAATGTGAAAACATGCATGTAAAACCCCTGTCATTTGTCAAACTACATGGGTTTTTATTGGTGAATCAATGTAGCAGAAGATGATGATGTTTCCACACTGACTATGGAGCTTCTGAACAAATGGGTCACATCTGATTTTACCTGAGTTGTTAAAATATATTGATAGGGTTATTAGTTTAAAGGTTATTAAACATTTTATATGAGTAGATGCCTTTGGTTACCGGCGGCTGTTCCGGTCTTTGAATCACGGTATCATTTACAGTTGTCCCTGAGTTACCTCATTGATTATTAAAGATGGGGAGATTTTGTGTCTTCCCTATTGTATATACTTTATATCCACACTTCAAACGAGTAACTCAAGCATCTTAGAGGACAAAATATGTGCTGATATTCACAAGCAGAAATAATATCACATAAAGTATAAGCCATAATGTGTTTTTCTTGGCTGGCTGTCAGAGCAAAGAAGGGTTATTGGCTGAGGAGGAACGTGTGCTTGTGTAAATCCCTCCTTACCCGCCGCAGCCATTTCCACATATTAATTAAGCCAACTTGCGAACCTGCTGCTGGTACTAATTGTGCCAATCTGCCACTTTAACAACAGCAAGATAAGGCAGAGAAGAAAATGTTCATGCTTCCGCTGTCTTTTACTAGAGAAGTTCTTAATTGGTGAACATAAATAAATAACATCAGAATGTGCGTCTTGGCTCTGGAGGCAGATTCTACAGATGCTAGGCCCTGTCCTGCCCTTTTCTATTGGAGGAGGATTCACACGCTTACTAAACTCATTAGCCAAAGCCCTTCACACATTGGCACGGAGAAACTCAGGAAAATTATTTGAGCTTCATGTTGAGCTATTTCTTACACTGGGCTCCGTTTGCTCACACTTTATTCCCTGTGAAAGGAATGCTTAGAAATAGCTTCACATAGTCATTAAAAAAGGACAGTTCTTCAGGGGACTATTGGAGATTTTTAGCTCCCTAAAAGGAATTTGATGTTCAATCCAGCATGTTCACAATACCACTCTCAAAAGGCAGCTCCTGTTAAAGGCTGAGCACTACATTACGGGGGAATGTTTGGGAGAGGGGCTTCTCCATGGGTCAGTGGGTAATACTGAGAAAATGTTCAGCGTGACATTTATTCAGGGCTTGTCTTCCTTTAGGAATCTCTCTACCACAAGGTAAGAGGTCTCAAATGTTAGTATTTAACAAACTAAACTATCTACTATTACATTAATTTCTCGATGATGCAAACCCTTGGCTCCTTTCTCCATTTAGAGTTGATCGTAACATACCGGGGGGATTATAAGGATAATGTTGTGAGAAATGTGTGTGCAATGAGCCAACAGCGGCAAGCATAACATTGTGTGACACTGTTGGATTTTTCAGGGCGGTCTTATGAGATACTTGCTAATTAACAGTTCAAAGGTCGCGCTGTAGTTTGGCTTGAAAATGCTCAAATACCTTGGGACAACTTTAGCTTCACTGCTCCCTGATAATTCCACATTTGTGCTAAATGAGGGTACAATTCAGTGCAGTTATTTTTATTTATTTATTTATTTTTTTTAACCTTGCTCCTGCATAGTTACACTCGAACAGAGATTAGGACCATTTAAACAGTTCGACTAAAAACAGCTGCTTAATGAATGCGCAAATTGAAAGAGTAAAGATGTATTTTGGTACAAGTCTGTTCCAAATGCAGAGCAGACTTAATTCCTTTGTAGTTTGTAACCTTTTTGTGCCAAAATCAAACAGCAGGGCTAAAGCGTTTGGGGAGGAACTACACAGGTCAATGTCTAGTGTTGTTGTATACATTTTCAATTAAAGATATAAATTTATAAACATACAGGAGGAGTTTGATTGATTGATTGTTTTGAATATCAACATTTAAAACCAATACAACAGGAAAAATCAATATATAATAGAAAAGAAAACATATTGGAAAAGGAGCGGGATGAAGTTCAACTTCTATACTCCTGCCCCCTTACCCTATGTTTTTACAGACCATAAATTCCCATGTCAGCTCCCCAAACTTAACTTAACAAATCTTATACATATCAAATAAATTCTGACTAAGCCTGCACAAAACACAAAAATGCTATACACATCAAAATAAACCCTGTTCATTTAATTGCAATAATACACATATCAAAATAAAACTGTCCATTTCATAACATTGTTCCATATCAAAATAAGTCTTTCCATTTCATAATATTGCTCCATTTCAAAATAAAAGTCTGTCCATTTCATAACATTTTTCCATATCAAAATAAAACTGTCCATTTCATAACATTGTTCCATATCAAAATAAAAGTCTGTCTATTTCATAACATTGTTACATATCAAAATAAAACTGTCCATTTTATAACATTGTTACATATCAAACTAAAACTCTGTCCATTTCATAACATTGTTACATATCAAAATTAAACTTTGCCTATTTCATAACATTGGTACACATCAAAATAAAACTCTGTCCATTTCCTGTCAGTATTATACGTCAAAAGTAAACGTTTACATCTTCGATTGAATATGAGTGATATTTTGGGGGTTAATATGAACACGGCAACACAAATTTATAATAAGTATAATGAGTAATACATGCAGACTGTCTAAAAAGGGTTTTTTGACACTGCTTCTTACTGCTATGGTAACATGAAGCATAAATATTTCACAGTTGCAGGAGCTTAGCTTTTATTTTTAACTCCGCAATGACTTTTGTTCCCAAAGTCTGCACAATAGAAATGTAAGGGCTTGATGTCCGTGGGCCGGCTGTCAGATTCATCTCCTTGCCCTTGTTTGACCGTAGCCGCTCAATACAACTGTCAGTCCCATGTTTTTATGTCATTAAATAACTTATTAAAAACAAATTTCACTGATGAGATTGAAGTATGCGTTGATGATGAGACCAAATAATTTCTCATGCTGATCCATGGGAAAACAAAAACAATGCAGCCATTTTAGATGGAAAATAACAACAGAATTTTCTGCACCCATGGATAGAATGAAAGTAAAAAAGAGCATAGTGGAAAAAGCGTTTTGTTTTTTTCTTCACAAAACTTTACAATATATGCAAAATATATATAGAGATATGAAGTTAATTGGTTAATTTGACATTTAAACCTCACTGTGTAACATGATTTTCAGTGTCACCTGCTGACAACGCAACACAGCCAAGTTTATTATATTCGCTCCAAACCAGAACCAGAAATGCACATATTCGCATTTTCATTTTTGCAACTCGCTTAAATTTTGCTTGATATTTCATGGAAACACAGTTAGTACAGGAGTGATGTCTATGACCTATTACTCAGCCGTGGATTTGCAATCATTGCTCTTTGCTCTAAGCCTCGCTATCTGGGCATGCTCACAACAACTGTCATCATACAGTAGGCTGTGTTGTGTGTATATAATACTGTCATGTCCATGTCATGTGTGGCTGATGATATTAATGTCGCTGTGCTGTTATGTGACTAAAGGAAACAGCATTAGGTCTGACTCCCAAGATTAAAAAGCAATGACTTGTACAACAAGCTGAAGTCAACAAATGCAGAGGGTCCCTGAGGGGTGAAGAAGTGTCCGTCAACTGTCTGTCTGCGTCTGAGCCCCAAGCCGTGCAGATCCTCCATCAACTTGCCTCCCTTCAAAGTGTCAAGTCAGTAAAAAGTTGCCTTGGACAATGGATAGTTTACTGAGTGCAGTCACATAGCCTCAAGAACGTTTATTAAATGCAGTCTTCATTTTTCCTAAAATTGAATCTGACAGACGAGAAAAACAAAACATTGTGCACTAAGTTATGTTTGTCAATAGATATTGGATAAATTATGAGAAAATATTTCACCTCTGACCAGGATAAGCGACTCAGAAATCCACGGATGAACACATAACATGGAAATATCCTCATTTCAGTTATAATCTCCATTTATGATCAAAATTTGCAAATACACGGTCTGCTCTGGTTCTCTAAAAAGACACCTTTTAGCTTATTTTTACATTTTTTTTTAATATCGAAATTACCGACAACTCCAAAATGCGTCAGCCTTGATCCTCTGCGAGTACAAGCTTTGCCGATCAACAAAAAACCAACACACCTTCGCAATTTAGTGTTTGATGAGTTATTCTCCATTTAAAAACCCACATGGATATGCAAAACATAATGCTTGTTGGTCTTGTAAATACATAATTATTTTAACATGGAAGAGCATCTATTTACCCACAGTAACCAGGCGCATGAAAAGGTCTGTCAATCTAACAAATTGTGCGTAAAGCAAAGGTTCCAAGGCTTTTTCAACCATTCAATCCGGCCTCATCTGGAGCCTCTATAGAAAGCGTCACTTTGTAAGCCGGAGTATTATTTCCATCTATTTTCAGAAGAGCCTGTCCCTGGTCTTCTATAGACAGTTATTTGTCCTCATCTCCAAGTGTTTTTTTTTTTTTTTTTGTCTCTGGAAAAAAAAAAAAAAAAGATACTTGAACCATGAGCAGCAGTTTTAAAACCGCTTGAGCCGTTTGACATTCACCCGACAGGCTTAGGAGAGCAGCGCACCATCAAGACGAGATGTAGGTGGGAGGTTAATGGGCTTTGTTTGTATGCACTCAGTACAATATCTGTCAGGGACATGACCGTTTTTAATTTGTCAAAATCGTAGCAGGGAAGAGGGTTGAAACTTTGCCGACTGGCCGTACCAGATGGCACGACTCGTTTAGGCATGAAACGCTTCAGTTTAATCAGTAAGAATATCAGATTTTTGCCTGAAATTCTTCATCATCATCCTCATCATCATCATCATCTTGAGCAGCCTTTATGTTCCACCCTCTATAACCAAAAGGACAATCATACTTCAGAGATTGCGCTTATCGAACACTTCAAAGTAGGTGCATGTTTATCAAAGTGCCACATCGCTCCTCAAGGCAGCAGTCTGGAGTGAGGTAAGCGATTGGATGCTCGATTAGATCATGTCGGTAAAAACCCATGGCTGCTACAGTATGGAGTTATAACATACTTGTTTGCTCTGTTGCAAAAATGATAATATTTTCAGGAGCCTTGTGTTGTTGTACTCTGATTTTCATGCAACTGGTCAAACATTTAAAAGAATTCTTGTCACAAAACTCTAAATCTGTGAAAACTTTAATTTGGTGTTTTTTTCAGGTCAGGTTTCACACAGACAGACAAAATAACAAGGCTCCAAATAGAGTCCTCAATAAAGACATGATTTTAATAAGCAGATATGCATATGTTGAAGTGCCACCATTATAGTTCCTTTCATTAGGACTCAGTCATGCATTTCCTCTTTCTCCCTTTTGCTTCTCACGTATATGTAGTGAAAGGGCAGTCCTTCCGTGGTGAGGCAAAAAAAAAAAAAAGTAATCTCAGTGTGGCAAAGTCAGATAGGAAGAGAAGAGTTGAAAGAAGCCAGAGATAGAGGAGGTGGGGGGGGGGGGAGAGAGAGAAGAGATGGGAAGACATCCCTAAGCTAATGGGAAAGCCTTCAAGTGAGACAGTAATCTGGGTAATATGTCAGGCTGTGTTCAGCTGGGGAGCTTGACGTTTTCCCAATTAAGCACGGGTGCAAAGGCAGCTCTTTCCCTAATTGTTTAACATGTAGTCGAGTCGTTGAGTGGCATGACCTGCGCGCACGTTCCGTAGATCACCGTGCACTGATTGACACGGAAATCCCCGCCGGGGGGGCTGTCTGCGCCCCGAACTTCATCTGCCTCCGGTTCAGCACCTGCACATGTACGAGAAAGACCTGTGGCTGTGTGAAAAGATGAGGAGCTGCAGAAGGAAGGGAAGACGGCATAATGAAGCTGTTATCGATACTGGAGGTTATCAGACATGAATAGTTCCGAAGGAGTCCATTCATCTTCATTATGACTCTAAACATGTCATTCAGGCCTGTTAATTACCATATGGGCCGATTCAAAGAGACGGCGAGGAGCACGCTTTATCTGAGATCTTCTCTCTGGGTAGCGATACGCTTCGCTTCCTGGCTGCCCTATCTGTTGCTTTAAGTCCGGCAGTGTGTTTCAGCCACTGTCACAGATGTTTTGAGGCTCACAATAAAACGTCCACTTCAGGGCCGTCTTTGGTAGTCCTCCACCAGAGCATCTGATCACTGCCGAGTTTTACTGTTTGGCCAGCTTAATGAAACCTTGATTTCCCAGACTCCCTCTCTGTATGTTTCTTCTCTCATTTCTCCGCCCAAAGTCTCTGTGCTTCAGTTGTGCCAGGAGCTGCCATTTGGTTTTGTTTGCAGAGTGCTCATAGCCAACTGAACCAACAAGCTGACTGATTAAAATGAAAATGGGCCCCCCACTCTTGGCCCTCTATTTCTGCCTCTTGTTTTATCTGTGCTTGGCTGTAGGGGGCACGGTATGTACAGTGCATTCCCCTCTCATGAATAACAGTCATAAATAAACCTCAATATCTACTGCTCTGCCACCTGAAATAAAAACTTAATAATAATAAAATGTAAGTACTGTGTGGAAGCTGCTGAGTTTGGGGACTTGAGTTGTTGCCCTTCAGCCAAGATTTAACTGCAGAAGCAGTGCAGACTCAAACATGCAGAAATCCCTTTCTCACCACTAGATTATGCAAGAATCAAAGCATCAGAATAAAAGCCTCCACGTGAGTGACTCCAGTAATTGATGAAAATGTCCATCAGGTGAAATGAAAAAGAAAAATACAGACATTTACCAGTTTGTCAGTTGGTAATTTACTAAGTCAAAGCAATGTTGTCCCTTGAATTAATAAATTATTCATTTTTCAGAATGTTTTCCTGCTCCACTCTTTGTATTTGATTATAGACAGAAAAATAACTAACCCTACATCCTAAAAATTATTTCATGTAGGATGAAAACTGGACAAGGAGGCTTTTAATTAGTATTCAGAAAACTCAACTTGAGAAAGTATCCAGAAAACGCATGAGGCAATTCATTTTTTTATTCTAACTTTGTACTTGACTGGTGCCTAAACTTCACTCTGATATATTGACAGACATAACATGGCATCCGCCGCTGTGGCTTTTGTTCTAACATTTGGCCGGTGTGTTTCACTAAAAGGATGGTGATTGGCTGACAATGAGCGCTTGATAAGTGAGGGCCCAGTTTGTCCACACATCAGTGTAGACATTTATTCCAGCAGAAACACTTCAAATGCGATAACAGCAATTTTGTAATTGTAAAAATCGTTTTACATTTAGTCCCATAAAGCCTTGTTTTCACATTGAGAGACAATTACTTGTTTGTTGGCCTTGTAGCACCACTTTTTTCAGAATTTTTTTGAGACATTCAAATTATATCATGTACATCTATGAGACTGTGTGTGAACCTAAAACAGAATGATTGTTTTTTTAGGCTCATAGATGCTCTATATTTTTAGTATTTATGATGACTATGTAACCTGATTTTACACAAAATTTTTCATCCAGTCCTTCCTTTTTATCTTAATTCTTTTTATGTCTTTTATATATGTGTGTAAATAACTGTATTGTTTGCTCTTTTTTTTTTAGAAAAAACATTTTCTCTGCATATTATGTACAGTATTGTGCAAAAATCTTATTAAGCCTTTAGCGTTTTTGTTTTTGCAGAGTTGTTATGGACATGTGTCTTTATTTCTAACAGGAAATATTCAGTAAATATGTGCACAGCTACGACACACATCAGAACTAAACTGCATCTGCAGGTAAAGTTAGTATTTAGTGCGACCACCTTTTGGATTCACTGTCTGAATGCTTTCTTAAATAATCCTGTGTTATTACACACCTTCAGAATGTCCCAGAGGCTTTCACTGTCTTTTACCCCTTCCTCTGCCTAGATGATCCCATATTGCTTCTACAATATTCATATATTTTGCTGGAATTCAGTTTTATTTTTAATGTTGTTTACATATTTGCTCTCAGTAATACTGAGGAATCCATATGTGTAGTCATGCATTTTAGACAAAACTATGAATATTGTAGAAGCTTTACGATATCATCTTGACATAGAAAAGGATAACGGATATAACATATTCCCTGCATATTTCTTGTTAGAAATATATACATGCCCCCTATACAACCCTGCAAAAACAAGAAGGCTAGAGGCTGCCTAATACACAGTATTAGTATACACAGTATTGTATATTTGTGTAAGATGATTGATCACATGATGAATACCAATGGATTATGGGTATTTAAAATTTTAATTTAACTTTATGGCAGGAATAAATCTTTACACAGATGTGTGCAGATTTTAGTTCAGTTATATTGTCATCCGGTTCCCACTAAGACTACTTACCTATGGGGCTGTGCATGTGACACTTGTAATAAATCAGGGGTTGGTTTTAGCTCTGGATCTTCAAAGTTTAAGGTCATGTTTACACGTCATCACCATTTAGACACACGTACATCAGTTAAGCTTTCATTACCGGATCTACATCACTAACTCTGAGCAGAATAGTAGAAGAGTTGAAAAGAAGAGCGATGAAAAATCAAAAGTCAGATCTATATTTTCTATTTTTACCCCAGCGTGTCTTTCTGACACTCGCTCTATTGGCTTTTAGTCACTCAGGTACATGCTCAGACAATCAGGATGAGCCTCTTCAACCTCCTGGGCGCTAACCTTATAAAAGGACTACAGCCTCCCACTTTCCTTAAGTGACAGTAGACAATACCAAGAATAGATTCATCCGACCATCCTGCAGAGGTTTGTGATTCCTTCCACGGTCGACTACACCAGCTGCTGTACGAGGGACCTTAATGTACCCCTGTGGATGTCATGCAACTTTCTCAGTTACGGGCTTCAGGACAAAATTTTACTCAGTTGCAGTATCCGCATAAAAGTCATAATCATCTCATTTGTGTCTTTGCCACAACACAAACTAGCCTATTACACAGTTTTTATTTTGTATTAATACTTCAGCCTCTGTTTTATCCCTAATAAATCATAGTTATTTTGTGTGGTGCTCTTCTTTGAAGTTGAGATTGATGTTAGTGAGAGTAGGTTTTCTTGCAGATACATCACAAATAAATATAAAAGCTGGAATGAAGTTTCATCAGAGTTAATCATCTTATAAAGTTAGAAGATTTAGTCAGAACTCCAATTGGAACATTTACATAAGTCTCAGCCAGTCTAATATTGATAGAAAAAAAATGTTAGATCAACTGAAGCGCACATGTATGGGAAATATTAACAATACTAATGTTATATGCTGTTGCAGGCATCTTTTTAAAGGTAATTTTTTGTAGTGTTTACTCTGTATTTGGATAGACACAGAGAAGACAAACAGGAAAAAAGAGATGGTATAACATGCAGCAAAGAGCTCTACCAGTGGGACTCTCTGAACTGTCTCTGAAACTGTGTTTTCTGATTCATATTGCTACAAATGATACTAAATACAGAACTCCCAGTAATCAGTGCAACACCGGGCTTCCAGTTCAGGATCCGCAAATAACTTCATCAGTGTTACTTTGGGAGTGACCGGCTTGTTCTATATATGTCAATTCACAGGCAAGGACCAAAACCTCAAATAAGTCATAAGTGGAATTAGCTTTTATTTATAATAGCAATGATGGCCATGATGATGATGATGATGGTGGTAGTGAGGGAAATGATTGCAAGTTTCCTAGCTCTGTTGATCCCCCGGTACGTAAAACAGGATGACTGAATGGAAAGGGGAGGACAGGTGGAGCGTGGGAGCAAGAACAAACAGGTGTGTAGGTATTTACAGGCATGTGACAGGAAGGGGAGTGTTTTATTTATTTATTTATTTATTTATTTATTAGTGTATTATTCATGAAATTCACTGACACTGAGCCTTGTTTAGCCTTTAGCTTTGATTTCCACACACCTTCACCATGGCATCATTTCAATAAAGCTATGCAATGACGTAGCATTTTCGCTAATCATGTTTTGGACACATAACATTGCTGAACCGAGACCTGACCGAATGAATCAATTTAAGATCATAACACTGCCCCTACAGGCTTGTACTGTAGGCACTAGGCATGATGGGTAATCACTTCATCTGCATATCTTGGCTCAATCAGTCCTTTTCCACACTACAAATCACCTCCTTACTGTAATTGATGGGACTTTTTTCGCAGCTTCTATAGGAGTATGTGTTGTTATTAGATTGGAAAAGTTGCGAAGTTTGGAAATTATGAGTGGTATGACACAACTGATCTGATTAAATGGACACACAGATCCATAATTTTAGGAATTCAGGTAAAAGAGCCAAGTAGGGATTCACTCCAGAAGCTACTCACTATATCACTTGTTGACAGTGGAGTCATATTAATCACTGCAGTAAACATCCAATGGAAGGATCTTACATATTGGCTTAGTTCAATCCAGGTGGAGTCTTTTGGCTGGGCATACTGTATTCCCAGCCAAAAAACAAAAAAAAAACCCCAAAAAACAACTTTCCCACATTAAACATGAAATTTGAGTTCACACAGACTTAAAGACAAACAATTAGCACACGGTAATACATGAGTGTCAGAGAGACTGTAAATTAGCCATCTCTTTGACGAAGTTTTCCTTCTATCACCCAGTTGGACAGTGCACACACTGTGAGTTTCAAGCGCTCATCATGATCACAGACCTTTGTGTGATACCACAGGGCACAATGGGTGACATCCTTAGTAATCAGCACCTGCTGCCTGTGACAACAGAGGTATATCGGCAGATGACATGTCATGTGGTCACGCAATGTGTCATGATGTGTGGGTTTGTTAGGAAAGAGAATATAGGTGTGAGTCTAGACATTAGAGGGAGGAGATCTCAGTGGGTGTTGGAGAGGCAGTAGCTCACATGCAGAGCTGGTGGTTTGTGCACATGGCTAATGACGAACAAAGTCATCCACAATTCCCATATGGGATAGGAAGTCATGGGCGTTAGCTAGCACCCTTCCAGATGCACCAAAGTGAGAATATCTCCTGTTGGCAAACTGTTACAACACCTCCCACCGTTTGCACAGATTTAGTTTACTGTGTGTGCTGTTTGTGTGTGTGTGTGGTTGATCCTTCTTTATTTAGGAATATTTAAGTAATAGTGTCCACACAGAATGGCCTCTTCTGCTATTTAAACCATAAAGCCGCACATAGGATGAGTGTATTAATTATGAAAATAATAATGCTCTGCTCTTCGATTTAAGCATGCCGCTCTGAAAAGCCTTGTTTCCCATATGTTTATCTATTTCCTCTCCTGTGCACAGGGGTTCAATTAAATCCTTCATTATCATTTTCTGCTTACCTCCGGGTTGTCAGATGCAAATTGATCCGCTCCTTTCTACACTTTTTAATCAACATCAGCCTGAAGAAAAACAATGCCTCCCACAAGGTAACACTGTGTGTCTTCAATACATAGAAATCAATTTGTCCCACATTACCGCAGTGTCCGTTTACGGTGGTGGAGCAGCTGCATTCAATAGTTTCTCCTCGTTACTGTACGTTCCAAGGTGCAATAAAGTAGTTAGCTCTGTTTGAGTTCTGAAGGAATGAATGCACACGCATACACTTTCCGTCCTTGAGCATTTAAAAGACCGTCTATTTAAGATGGACCTTTTTCTTCTACATTTGTTGGAAGTTTCTGAACAGAGGCAGAGGGATTTTTTTTCTCCTGCTTTCATTTAGATTGTTTTTTTTTTTTCTGCACTGGCTATTGCTTTATATTTATTAAGCCTGTCTCCACTTTTTTGCAAAGCTGTTTAGAACTGATAGGCCAATAGCAAAACCCCTTGTAAGGTTTGGGGTTCAATAGATTGGGGATGCGAACACCTTTTTAATTCTGATCAGTTGTGCTGGAGGATCTATGTGACATGAGGCGAGATGTTTTAAAGCAAATATTTATGTTTTAAAAGCACAGCAAGGAATGTAGCACAAAGCAGACTACAGCCAAGCCTTTTCTTCTGAATATGAAGGCATGTACGCATTGTGTCTATATACTGTTCAGTAGACTGAACAATGTTTGACTTCCAGTGGCGTGCATCAGTTTTCTTCGCTTTTTGGCCCAGTGAGCTTACAGCAGTTAATCGCATGTACATTTTCTATAAATTGTGCACTGACAAAGCGAACAGAGCATCACTTCCCATCTTTAAAAAAAAAAAATAAATAACTCTGACCGATACTGAAACCTACTTTTTGGGGCTGAGGCTCAGGTTATTTATCAAGTCAAAGATGATAAAGGCTGGGCATCGGTCTGTGACAGATGAGGAATTAACTGTGTTTCAGTGTTTAGAGCAGTAAGTCAAATACAGTGTTATCAAATAGAGTGAGTGACTCAGAACATCCATTGATGTATTAAAGTTGTGGCGTGTCAGAGTTTTTGGCATCATTTAACAAACATTCAGTAATTGCTTTTCTTTATATTGCAATACAGACGGTATGACTGGAAGACTTTTACCCCTTTTACTGTAGAAAAATGACCCTGTGATGGGAGGTTTTAGCTGCTTATGAGTGTTTTCAGACCAGTAGGGTGGGGCTTAATATTTGAGTGATGGCTGTAATTACCAATCACAGGAATAGTTGCAGGAAAAGTGGCTTCAGTTTGATTCTTAATAACACAAGATCATCTATATCTGGGGTATGTCCAAAATCCCATACTACTACATACTATTACTGCATACACAATATCTGTACTAACATTTGTGGAACTAAACAGTACAACATCTTTCTTTGGATGCACTGCTCAGTGTGTCATGTCACTTCCTGAAAGCCTCTGTGCCATTTGGGGCATGTAACCTTGGTGACGAGCCAATCTCACTACTGTTGGCATGGGTGATGCTACATACCTTACCGACATCTGTGTACTACTACTGACTACTGGCTTCTGTGCTGTGTTCGCCATCTGTCATTGCCCTGCCCATAGACACCATGACAGCATTGCATTATGGGACATTTATGTTAGTGGAGTGTCCAGAGCTTGTATACCGTAATATTTATTTGGAAATGGTAATATGGATTTCATACAACATTTTTAGACATATTAAGGAATCTCATATACTGTTTTAGCCTACCATTTAGCAAGTTAGCATTTAGTCTTAGTCTTTTGACTCAGAATGAGGTGAAAGAGCTGCAAAAGGAAATTGTGTGTTTTCATTTTCTGACATTTCCCCCCTACATTTGGTTCTTGGAGCTTTAAGCTCATAAAAATGTGATATACTTGGAAATAATATCTAATAGAATGGACTGTAATTTGATGATCTGAGTGATATTTGCTTCATCTCCCTTTATTTGCTTAATAATTTCTGCTGTGAACTATCAAATAAAGGCAAATAAATACCCCAAAAACACAATCATTTAGCATGCACTTAGCAAAAAAAAAACACTGTCTCTGTCAGTTTCTGTCCAGTAATAAAATAATTTGGGTGGTTCATTCTTCTCTCTCGTCCAAGCTGATAAAATACTTAATTAATTTATTCCAGCGGCAATAATCAAAATTCAATTTAATGTTGTCTTTATATATTTTCGGATCATATTAATCACAGTAGTACTGTTTTGTGAAGTGTCTCATCATCTCCTCTGAGCATTTTTAATTCCACAGGAGCGCTGATCATTCAAGTGAATAATTCTGTCCTGTCTTCGCCTATGGCTGTGAAGATGTACCTCAGAGCATAAGTAATCATTGTTTTTATGAGCTGTTTGACCATTATTGTGATGCACATAGTAAGAGATACAGCTGTCAAGGGGCCAAATGGAAGAGCTAAGTTCAGTACCAGGTCAACTCTAAAACAATTCACAGTAAAGTGACAGTGGCGCCATTAACAGCTGCATTTCAAAGACACATTAATGGGGATCATTAGGGAGTCATGGTGAATGTCGTTTTATAATTCCTCGCGCTCAAAACACGTCTCATTTTGTTGCTGTTGTTGTTGTTGTTGTTGAACTTCAGCTAGGTATCTGGGGGTTTTTTTGTTTATTTTTGTAGACCTGTCAGATTAATCCTGTATCTGCTCAAATATGGGAAATAATGCTCAAACAGAATAAGTATAATCGCTCCTGAGTCTTTTCATTTTGCACACAGTAACTGTAATGCACCCACATAGTGAAACATGTTGATGAACATCCAGATGTCCGCTTGAATTACTGGAATTCGGGCCAACTCTCTTCTCAATGAAGCTGCACTTTCATTTGATTGTTAAATAGGGAAACACAAATTGTGGCACTATTTGTGATGTTCATTGCTACATTTTTTGAGCAGCTAATGACTGTCCATTGTGGTGGAACAATCATTATTTTGGGCAAAATTTGCATTAAAATAACAATTTTTTTCCTGCTGTGCTATGTTTTATATCTGTATTGCAGTGCAATTCTTTGTGCTGTAATGAATAGCATCAAAATTATACTTTATAAACCAACTACAATATGTGCTCATAACCCCTACTTTAATTATAGTAATATCGTATTACTTTATAGATGCAGATTCAGGGTTTTTTTTAATCACCCAGCCTGCCAACACATGAAGACATTGCTTTCTATTCACAAATCGTTTTTCTGTTTTACACCCAACATGTGTTTTCTCTAACACAGACAACGAAACAAGGGGTTTGAAGATAACCAGAAAGCAATCAACATTTGGCGGCAGTTGTCAACCAGTGAATGATTTATGTCCGATCCCAGCTCTTGTTTGCCTCTCCTCCTGCCAGTCAGCGGCTCGTGTCTTGTTGTGAAGCAGAGGTGCTGCTCACGATTTGATTGGAGTGGTATGGAGCTGCAGCACATGAAAAAAGAGCCAGTGTCACCTTGTCACTCTTGGGCACGCCGCCAAACTACTGGCAGGGGGTTGGAGCGGGCATGTTGCCGAGGAGGGGTGTGTGTTGAGCACCGTGGTGATGAATCATTGTGCTGCTCGACTCTCCACAATGCCCCTCCTTTCCCCCCGGTCTCCCCACCCTCCACCTCACCCCATCACTAACACTGTAATTATCTGCCTGCGGAGGGTGGGACATCTGCAATAACATGAGAGTTTGATAATTCCTGTGTGTGTTGAAGATGAGGGTGACTCGCTAAGAAATGGAGAACATCATTGGGAAGAGGCGTTTAGGGATGCTTTGGTTCTTCATGTGTTAGGACCCCCAACATGCCCGCGAATGTACTTTAAAAAAGCGATTCAGTGCTTATGAATTCGCTTGTCAGAAGGTGGCAGCAGGTGGACCACTCCATGCAGCTGGTCAGAAGACCTGTGCCATTTTTGTCAACTTCTTCCCAACCCAGATTTCTGCCTGATAGGGGACCATTCTCACTGCTCCAGGTTCTCACTTATTCAAGACCCCGCAGCTGATTGGGGCAGGGTTTATGTGTGGCACATCTGATCAGAGACTGGGGGTTGAATGTGAAGTCACCCAAGATCAAGGTCTGTGCTGAAATAGAAGCTCCCATTGCAGCAGGGCTGTCACAACAGCCGAAGCTTGGCGGTGGAAAGGAGAGGTGGGTGGAGGTGACCCCGGGGGACTTGGGGTGTTGGCGACACACGTGCTTAGCCGCAGTGATGGCTGCTGGCGATCGGGAGTGATAGTGATGGCTTCTGATGCTTCATCATCCAGCAGCTCGGTGGAGTTACACTTACAGGTTCACAGATTCAGGAAAAGGGAATACTGCTTTTTCTGTTGAGCAAATTCAGTGATTTAGTGAGTGGCTGAAGGCAATGTCTGTAAAGTATACATAAAATATATGTCAATTAATGGCTATATTGCGAAAATCAAACACTACATTTAGATTTTCCTGTTTCTGGATTCTAAGTACAGTATATGTGAATTATAAGAATCTTGACCCTCTAATCCTGGAGGAACTCAAAACTATCAATAATTCATTATTAGTTTAATCAGTTGCACTTTATAATGGAAAAAATATGTCTTAGAGCTGCAATAAATCCCACTCTCTTAATAAAATAATTTAACTTTGTGCCGTGAAATCTTTATTAAAAGGAAAGTTACAATATCTACACAGCCAATAAAACTAACTTTTTTGTTTTAGATCAAGATTATCCAGTCCTCTGATGCTGTGTTCCTCTGTTATCTGCTATAATCACCACAAATCTGCTGATGAAACCAACACAATCACCTCCTGAGTCAGTCCTTCTGTAGACTGCACGGGGGGAAACAATATTTTCAAATGAAACTTTCAGGGTTCTTTCTTCTTCTGGTCAAGCCTCAGCAAGGTCACTGAACTCAACTGCAATGCTAATTATCACCTGAGGGTTCTCACTCCTCTCAGTGGAGTGGGAACACCTCGCCCCACCACCCAGCACTCAGCCACCCACCCAGCGTCTGCATCAAGGACTTGAAGTGGGTGCCGTATTTGCAGCATGTGTAAATAACAAGGGTTGGAGCTTATATTACTATTCACAGTGAATCTATGTGCATGTGACTAATGTGCATGTTCAATAACCCATCTCCTGTTGTAAACATTACAACTTGTAGTGCAGCAACATCTATCATTATCGCCACAAATCGTCATATTGTGTCGTGCTATTAACAAAACAGAACAAGGCGTGTCTGGTGATGTCATTATACAGGGATAGGTGTATTTTTAGGAGTACATTGAGTAACAAACCTACGTGAGACCAGTGTTTATGTCTTGTTTCAGACCAAAATTTAATGTTGCTACTTTGATACCATTTCTGTGAGGTTATTTGTCTGTCCACGGTCATAGTTGTCATGTATCATTCTTTTTTTATCCCTAACCATGATCTTCTCTTAACCCTAACACAGGAACACACCTGGTGCTCACACAACTGTTTTCTGTCCCAAATGGCGGAGGTGGAGGCTCTGCTGCGTTGCTGTAGCAATGAAACAATTTATTTTCACTTCTTATCGTTACAAGGTTTTTCTAATCCAGTTTTGTGCATAACCCTGACCAATCCTCACCTGTAACATTGTCACAGCCTAAATGCACTAGCAGTTGTGCATATTTTAATGTTATATCTGTGATGTTGCTGCTCATATCCAGTGTTCTGTGCTCTGTAACCTGCTGACTGTGCAAGCACGAGCCAAATTGGCAGTCTTGTAGATTATGTTGTTTCAGGAGACATGCAATCATGCTAATGTGTTCCTCAGGTATGATGGATATGTTGTTTTTTTGTGTGTCTATGATTGTAAATGACCCCTTGTGGCTCGTCGTGGTTCTAAGGCCGAGTTAAACTCTTCTTAAGTCAGTTGCCCACTCCGTCTTGTCTCAGTGGATTTTCCCTGTTGATTTCTGTGAAATGAGACAATATGAGAGACTGGCTGACATCTCATTTGAAGACTAATTAGGTTGTTCAGAGGGCGGGTGAGGGCGTGCTTCGCATTAATGGTTTAGCATGTGCTCTTTGAGATGAAGAATACTGAGTCACATTCATAGCTCATAGGTGCAGTGAAAATACATAGTGTTATGTGTGTCAGGTAAATGTTCCACTGCAGCACACGGCGGACTGATCTGCATATCTCAGCTTCTGAATTCTGGTGCTATAATTGATGGAAGAGACTGTGTATAACATTGCCTCATGTTTGCTGACACACAGATGATTTGACTGTGAAATACAGACAGGAGAGGCAGAAACATCTGTGAAGTCAGGAGTGTGAAGATGTGCAGATAAAAAAGTCTGAGTCTTTATTTTTGTCTTTTTGCTTCCTGTCTAACCCTGTCTCAAACAGGCGGGACAAGGTTAAGAGAAGGTTACAAATTTAAGGAAGATAGATTTGCAACGAGGAAGCCAGAGGAGTTTAATGTATGAGGCATTTATTGAACAGTCACATGAGAGCAGATGGCACTTCAAGTCATGCATTTTTGCCTCGCATAGCTTTTGCCACTTCACCACTAACTCTCTCATCTTCAGCAGATCAGTACAAGAGGAGACTTGACTCATGCGTCAACATATAGAAATGAAAGAGCGTGAAAGAGACAGAGAGAGAGAGATAAGCCCTGGAGGGGCAGAGGGGTAGCGGGAAGACGGGAAACCCTTCACACGACCTCCATGTACAGCCCGTGGTGCTACCTGGAGCACAAACATTGGCAAAGCATCTAGAGGATATGGAAATTCACCCATGTCACCCATTATCATTTATGGCAGCTCATGGATTTGATATTTCTCCTCGAGTTGAGATGGTGTGCTCATTCATGAGCACCCCTTGGAGAGGGAGAGAGGCCTGAAATAGAGACAAAAAGAGAAGAGTGGAGAAAAAAAGGAAAGAATAAAGGGAGTCAAGGCAGTGATAACCTCATCTTATAACCTTCCTCTGTTAAGCCATCAGTCTTTCTGACCCTTGTAATTAGCACACAAAGCATAGGGATGGAAAGAGCTAGCTTCAATTGGTCCCTGTGAGACTCTGGTCTCAGCCTACAAATAAGATATTGCCGCATAGACAGTATTTTACTGAAAGCAGAGAATAGATTTGTCTCCTGGCAGACACAGCAAATATTTCATCCAGGGTATGCCTGCGGCTTACAGTCTTGTTGGTATTAGTGCGGCTAAAAGTTGTTGGGAGCTTACAGTCCATATGGGAATACTTTCACGATATCAATTACTTCAAACACACACAGGCACTCATAGGGATTTACACACATTCACTGCAAGCGGCGAGACAAAAAAAAATAGGAAACAGGTTGGCGGCAGTTAGGGAAATGACATGGCAACTGACTCTTGTTTTTCTAATTGGCTAAATCTGTACTAATTCTCTTCTATTATGGTGGGAAATGAGCGTGATGCTGTAAGGAGACCTTCCTTTCGCCCCGCAGGGAGCAGGCAGCTCCACACAGCACCGCACACCCATCTTCCCTGTTACCCCCCACCGGCAGCCCCAGGGAGTGGAGGCCAGTCGGGTGAAGTAATTGAATAACTAACAGCAGATCACTATTTGGCTGACTCCAGCTCATTGGATCGACAGGAATGCTTAGACAGCGCTGGCTGGCAGACTGGCAAACAGCAGACTATATGGAAGAACGCAGGAGAAAGCAAGCTCAAGACTGAATTTGATGGTGTGTTGTACATGACGCTGGATGAATGGTGTAAGTGCAGAGGATAAGTCGAGAGGCACGAGGTGGTGTAATCTCACAAGGGACCAATGTACCACTATTTCTGAGTTCCTCTTATCGCGTAGCTTAATGACTTTAATGACTTGTAGAAAAATTCTGAAAGCAGTTAAAAGACTTCAGAATCAAAGACCGGCTTTTCGAGGTCAGTGAATAGGCTTGTGCTTTTTTTTTTTTTTTCAGAAGCGAATGCCTGTTCAGCCTGGTTTGTCTTAGTCCACCCAGGGCTGTGACTGCCGCACTGCATCCCAGCTCTTTGTCTTTGTTCCTGTGAAAAGGACAGGAAGTGTGTGGCAGTGTGGAGGAACTAGTTTACTTATTCATCAGGTTTTCAAGTTCTAGCGGACGCAAGGTTTCTCAGGGATGATAAATGGCATCCGAAGGCCCAGGTGGATGGGGAAGGGGAGGAGGTAAATAATGGAACAGCCTGACAAACAAAGGAGGCTCCATGATGCATTGTCTGAATGTGAAACAAAGCCACAGGTGTGTGTCTGCGTGGAAGTGTGTGAGCAGGACTGATGGTTGGGGAAACTTTCCGTGTCTCTCCATCACTGGCAGACCCCTGCGTTTAGGTGGCTTTTGAAGTGAGCCTCGCGGCACCACCTCTGTGAAGTCACCGCGTGGATGAAGTCGGCACATTTGGGCAGGCATAGAAAATAGAATAAATAAATATATAAAAGAAGGAACGTCCCCCCAGAGTGGAAATGTAACTCTAATGCAGCAGGAGGAGGTGGACAGGAAAGCTATTAAGGCTAAGCGAGGGCCTGGGGTCCACTCAAGTTTTACACTCCTACTCAGGGCTGCACTGTGTGTATCCTTGATACACTTTCTCCCCAACACACACACATACATATGCACATACACATGCTCTCAACCTCCTGTTCCAGCTCCGTTCCGTCTGAACTCCTTCTCAGCGCTGAGCTGAGCAGACTCAAGGAAACGGTTCATTTAAATGTACATAATTTGCTCTCCGAGGCTCACTCTTGGTCTCAGTGTTCCCCTGTGGTGCCACAGAGAAACAGCCCAGGAGAGATAGACAGAGAGAAAAGATTTTATCCTGGAAGAATCCAGTGGCCTGGACAGAAGCACAGACTGGTAAAAGCCACACAGAGTGAGAGCTTCAGGTACACTGGACATTAATCCCCTGGAGACTTTGATGCCAACACATGTTTTCATCTTGTCTCACCACCAGACTCCGTATAGAGGAAAAGCCCAAACAGAGCATTGTGCATTTACTGCACGAAGGTGTAAAATCACGCTTCTTTACACCTCTGGAGAATTTGTAGACCTCCTTCAGTCACGCTGTAGGATAGACATTACAAAATTTGATTAGATTTTTTTTTTTTTTTTTTTAAATTTAAAGGTCTTATATTTTAACACCATCACAAAGGCTTTTAACAGACACACTTATATGTGTCTGTAATGGGTTTAAAATATATTGATTTAATTTTCCCTCCCTTTTCTGAGGGCCTCCCTTCCACACAGTGAGATCTTTGTGTTGATGAAAGCAGTCACCCAGTACACATCAGTAAACTGGCCTGGAATCATGGCTTTTGTAAAGGCATGTTTAATATCTACGTTATATATAGTGTGAACATGCATGTGCTGCTCACTGATCAGCTCACCTCTGTTTTCCCCGACAACAGCCACACCGCCGCTCCCTCACTCTTGCTCGCCCACTCACCCACACCACCGCTCTCTCACTCTCACTCGCCCACTCACACCGTCCGGTACTTTACCATTAGCCAGCACACAGCTGCTAAAACACAAGTGGTAAATAAAATAAACTAAAACTGTCAAACCACACAAATGGCAAGGTCTTTGCACTGCAAGACATCGGGTAGAAAAAACTTTCTATGCCAAAGTAATATCACACACATATTGTAGTTAACAAGCCATGTTTTCACACACACACACACACACACACACACACACACACGCAGTTTCAAAGATTTAATGATCAGCTCAGTTAAATCACAATGTTTTTGTGCTTTGAAAGGGTTATAGATCCCTTTTTTCATGTTAATTTAGATTCCGTCCCCTGATCTGCAACATTTTTTTTGCCTGTGGAAAGCTGTGCAGTGATTTGGTTAATGCACTAAAGCCAGGAATAATGTTCTTTTCATGGGCAGATGCACATGGTTACACTCGTCTCAATGCTTTAGGGGTGGGGTTGTCACCTTTTTAGTGTGACTATGATCAGTTCTACACGTTCAGTGTGTAATGTGGAGAAAATTAAAACTCACTTGTAAAGCTTGAAGGCCATTTTGTTGTATGGGTGTGTGAATGGTAGCAGTAAGCAAGATCATATTCTTACAGCTTAACGGGGTTTACATTAAACATTATCACAATATTGGACCTAATCAGTATTTATAACTATACACATATTGGGGTAAGGTTTTGGGCTGTAGTTGTTTCCTCCTTCCCTAAAATGCTTTGTGAATTCACAAATCTTACTGGTAGGTCCACTTGTTAAATTCAGCACAGAGTAAAACGTCCTCCCTTCAGCAGATGAATGTGAGAAAACCTTCAAAGTGTCAAACTCTGCACAGTGAAAGTCAAAGAATACAGTGACATTGAAAAATACTGCTCGTATTTTATGTTAAGGTCATATTCTCCTATTTAAAATAATTTTCTTCCCCCTCAAGTGCAGAAAATGAATATGTATATATGGATGCGTGTACATATGTAGAGGCGGATATTACCTTTTTCTTCTTTTTTTTTTATTTGAACCATTTGTATATTTTATGTCCAGTTGGCATTTGCTTCTTTTTAGTGGAAGGAGCATTAAACACAAAATACACCAAGTTGCATATTTTGTCAGCAAATATACAATAAATGCACATACTGATGCAAATGAAAATGAATAATCCAACAGGGAACACAGGTAACATGATGAAAGACAGAGTAGTTTAGGGTGAAAACAGGGAGTCTGGAAAGGG
>JAPQRQ010000027.1:21104748-21121060 GCA_037367365.1 Apogon talboti
AACGTCCAAATGGGTCATATCTGATGACCATGAAAAGATGAATAACTGCATTTTATACCAATTATTTACATGTATTGGTAGGATTAGTGGATCAACAGGTATTAAACAGTTTAGATCAGTAGATGGTTTTGGTCGTTGGTGGCTGTTTGGGTCTTTAAGGGTTAAGGAAGGAGAATGTGCAATGTTCTCATGTGCAATATCCTTAACTGCAATTTGTGGATAGTATTTATTTTTAGATCTTTATTACAAGTCACTGTGCTACTGTCTTTTAATTGTTTTTATACTGCTTTTGTACTTTTATTGTTCTTTTATATCTCTCACTTCTACTTTGATTGTCTATTTTAATCTTTTATACTTGCACTCTGAGAGACCACTGCATAATAATTCCTCTGCACCTGAATGTGTACAAATGGCAAACAAAACTATCTTTATCTAATCTTTAGCTACTGCTGTAAATGAAAATGTTTGGTTAACTTGAAGTCCTCATTAGACTCCTGTAGGAAATCTATACAGGCTTCTAAATATAACTATCAAGACCATAGTAATTAACAAACTCATATTATCAGCATAGCGGTGAGAAACCAGCATGTTGAGAGGGATATTTTTTTTTCCTAACACCAGTGACATGGTGTAAAGGCCTTTAATAGCTCTTTTTTTTATCCCCTATTTGCTTGAAACTTCTAACAGCAGTTAAGTACATAATGGAGTAATATGTACATAAAATACACACAGCACAAAGAAAATAAACAAGTGGACTCTTTGCACATGTCTTCTTGAAAGCGCGGCTTATCAAACAGCATTCGTAACATGAGTCATATCTGCACCCGCTTTCCGTCATGGGAATAAGCAGGTGACAACACAAAAAGTATCCACGCTTGTCCTTCCTTTGATGGCAAACATTCAGAGTCTGAACTAAAGACAAGAACAGTGCTGAAAGAAAAGCGGCTTCAAAAAACTACTGAATAAAGAAGTTCAGTGTAAATACTGTGTGAACATTTTACAGCATAGGTAAAACAACAATTTCATCTGTCACTTCTTGGATTTATCTGTGAAGTCTAGTCTCTGTGATTGAAGGTCGTTTAATTTTCTTTTAATAGAAATATTTTTGTGAGGGAAATAATTCTGCAACATCCACACACAACCACGTGGAACTACACACACACACACACACACACACACACACACACAGTCTTCAACTCTCCACCATTTGAGGTCATTTCGTTCTTTCTTGGCATTACATATTCCCATCCTTTGCATCCATAGTGAGTTTGTTTTGCCACACAGGGGCAGCAGAAGGGGTTGTACAGAATGAAAAATGATTCCAACTTATACTCTATGTATTAGCGTTCAGGAGACACACAGATTTATGGTTTCTGTTTATTTTCATCACCACTAAGACAAATCAACAGCACATTCTCTCCCATTCACTTCGTACACTACAGACTCACAGTAGATTTAATCCTCTTTTATCCCCCCCCTCTTTTTTTTTTTTTTTTGCCAATTTATCATTGTTTTGTACAGACCGTATTTTCACAATTTTCTATGAACTATGTTGATCCCTTTTGCAGAGAGGACGCTTTTTTGACAAATGATAATGATAGCACCTTTTTTCCCTTGCCCCTTTTTACTTTTTTTTGCCATCTGCATTTGGAAAAAAGCTCTCAAGTGAATTTGTGTGGAAGAGCAGATACATCCCATTAAGAAGAACATTTCAACAAATTCTGACCTACTGTTCTGCACACTTACATGCAGCTGGTAGACGCTTCTCTTAAGAGTTTTTTTTTTCTTTTCTTTTTTTTAAGTAATAGTGTCTTCAAAATTGCCGTTTGAGCAATTACCAGATGTTAGTGCCATTAAATAAGGTTCAATCTTTCTCGGTCTCCACACTATGCTTGTGATTAGCGTGTTATTTGCTAGAGGAATGGATTAACTGATACAGAGAGGGGGTGACTGTCTGCCCCTTAAGAGGAAAGTAGTCCGGACCAAAGTAGCAGCCGGTGTCACATCCCATTCCTCCAGGTCTGAGGAATGTCCACAGCTTGACACTTGTCCAATCCGAGCTATCTCAAGCTTTCTCGTCCAGCTTTGCATCCGCTAATCTCTCTTGACACCTCACACAGGCCCGACAGGGAATCACTCTACCCTGAAAACAATCCAACCCTCCTCCCTCCTCCTCCTCCTCCCCAAATCAGTGGCAGCCTCCTTCTCCTTCTGCCTGTCTTCTTTATATTTCTCTTTACCCTCTCTATCTATCCTTTACCCATTATGTCTTTGTGGCCTACTCTTTCTCTTGTGTCTCCATTTGTCTTTGTCAAACCATATTCAGCTCCTCCTCTATCTCGCTCAATCTTTCCTCCCCGTTTTTTCGCCTCCTTTTTCACTTCCTCAGTGGGTATATCATGCCGCTGTTGATGAGAATCTGTGAAAAGACGCTGTGATTGCCGATTGAGGAATAGCCTCCTTTTCCTTAAGGACTCATCTGCATTCGAAAGCTGCATTTTACTCCGTCGGTGTATACTGCTAAAGTTGGAGGGTCTTTATCTCCAAGTGAACTCTCAATGATAGCGAAAATGTCTTTTGGATCGTTTTATGGTGGGGCGGAGAGTACATAAACACAGACATCTCTCCCCGGATACCCATCACCTTCAATAAACTTTTCAGGATTTGGCTTTATGGAGAGCAAAGAGAGATGAGGGACTTGCTCGTAGGATCTTTTTAATGTTTGCACTGACAGGCCATTGTTAAAATTCATGTTTTAAGCAGAAATAGACACATTTCATATCATAGTATTTGCACTTTAGTCTAGTAGAGCAAATGAGATCCTTTACAGATCATTTTCCACAAATTAGCATAGTTGGGATACAAGAATTCTCGTGAGACAAGTCACTCAAAAAATCCCATTTATTATTTAAATGTATTCAACAATTCCAAAAGATAAGATAGACAAACATGTCATAGATTTCATTTACAAGCTGTTTGTTCTTCTCATCATATCTATAGAGGCTCCCCACCCTACAGAGCACAATCTCATTGGCTGCTGAGTAAAATATCTGTCATTGGCTGTAGCACAGAATAACTCTTAAAAGAACAATGTAGCTATGACACGGCACATGCTAAAATGCAGACACTCAGTAGTATGCATAGATACATACATACTTGTGCACACAAACACACACACACACACACACATACATACATACATACGTCCGTACACACAAACGTGCAGCCATAATAGGCCAAGTCACTCACCCAATCAGTTTCATTTTCAAGCAAGCTGTCAGGCCGCCATGTTGAGTAAATATTACCATAATGCCTGTGTGACAGTGAATATGCAGCTAATGAATGGATGACACCCAGTGAAGCTCAGAGACACTGAAACAGAAAAATTGCCCACTCATTGTTACTGTGCCTTAACGCCCCCTCTACTTTCCAACCATCTCGCCGCGCTCACTTCTTTTTCTTTCTCTCTGAGTCTTTGTGACTTTCTTTCCCTCGCCCTCTCTGCTTTAAAAGACAGATTTTCACCGCGCAAAGAAGACTTGGAGGTCGGCACTGCAGAGAGGAAGAAAGAACAGATAGTAACGCTCTCCAGCTAGGTTACAGCTGAATCTGAAGATTCCGTTTCTTCACATGGCTGCTTGTACCATGTAGAGCATCTACATAAAACTAGAACATCCAAGAGATGATTTGAACTCCACTTTTAATCCGAACAGCAGCAGGACATTGTGTGTCTGTGTTTGTGTGTGTGAACTGGGTGAAGTGGTTGGTGAGAAGGGTTTCGTCTATATAAGATATTTCCTTTTTCAGATACATTGGAAGGTACGGTGCAGAATGTTTTCTCCACATGAACAATATATAGTTACCTTTTTGTACCCAGCGATGAAGAAAAACACACACTGCCATGTAAACACTGACAGTGCTGATTTAAAGATATCTTTTCCAGAAGTTAGATCTCTGAGCTGCATCACAAATAACATCTCACAAATCTGTTCTCTCAGTAAAACAGGATATCTTCACAAGGGACGAATATATTCTCTTTTTTTTTTTTAAATCTCATTTGTGTAGAATATTATGCAGATCTACAAAATAAAAACACAATCTAAGGAAAATTGCACGGAACAACACTACGAATTTCAGTCAATCGAGTTCACTGACAGTACAGCTGACTGTTGCCACTGTGAAGAGAAGAGGTGAGATCATCCACTTTTGCAGGGTTTTCTTTTTTTTTTTTCGTTGTCGAGATTTCTGTGCAATGGAGCAGGGCTGAAGAGGAGAGACACTGAAAGCGAGGAGCTTTTGACATGTTGGCATTGTGGCGAAGAGCGCAGAAAACCAGCCCACCTCCACCCCGTGTCCCACTCCTCCCACGCTTCCCGCCCAGCCCCTCTCAGTGTGTCTTCGGGAGCTTTGCATCCAGGCTCGGCTGCGGAGCCCGGATGCCTCGATTGATGGATACGAAGCAGAGGTGTCTGTGATGATGGGGAGAATTAGGAAAACTAGAAGCATTCCGGCTTTTAACGCACAACCCCTCCCACTGTTCTCCGTACAACCCGTTCGTTCTCTCAATCTCTTCCTGTCTGACTGTCTCTGTGTCTGTCTGTTCTCAGTCTGCGTAGAGGATGAAGCCAGAGAAGGTGCTGTACTTGTTGTTGTTGCCTCCATGGGCTTTGCCTCCGTCCAGTTTGATGTAAACCTCGTCTCCCGCGTCCAGATGGAGGATGACGCTGTTGGAGGCGTAGTCATAGTTCTGGTCAGCGTCTTGGGCAATGGCGCTGGCACGAACCTGAGAGAAGAAAGACACAAACGGAGGAGTTAGAAGGCTCATTAGCAACACAGTATTTCACATATTCTAACGTGGAATCATTGTGGACAGGTTGCTAGTCTGGACCACAGACATTTATTTACTCTAAAGCTAAAAGGCTTCAGTGTTTGCACAATGTTTTAATACGATTGAACTGAATTCAGATCCACATCATCACATTAAAACTAAAATTATGAACCTGCTTTAATGTGATTTAGAAAATAAGGAACATGTTAACAAAATTTAAAGAAATTCACTAGCAACACCAAGATTCAGAACTCAGCCCTTGACATAACAGAGCAAATGCATACATAAATCAACTAGAAAATATGACAAACAGATTACACATAGGGAATGCAAAATGGAAAATTCTAGGAAATGATCTTGGCAGTAGTAATGAAGAAAGAAACAAACATGGAGCCAACGTAGGCAATCAGTTTTAATGATTTACCAGGAGAATAAACCTGTCCTCAAATAAAAACTTGGGTGACTGAAATACCAAAACTCATAAAGTTTTTAACGTTAAACTAAAATGAATTATTGGATACAACAATGGTAAAACTGTTCGCCTCTATTGATATCAAAGCGAGAGAGGGTCAGCCAAACCTCAGGCCATTCTGTCAAACAGATTTATGGTTTCAATCAAGCCACTGGTCTTTCACAGAAGACCTAAAATTCAACCTTGGAACTAAAGGTCTAAAGAAATGAAAGTCTCAAAAACTAAACCGACAACAGGGTTGGCTCTGGGGGCTTCATGTTGTGGATAAAGTCACTAAGGAAAAAAAAACTGGAAAAAAAAACACCAAAAAAACAGTAACTTAATACAAGCATAAATGTTTGTTATTGTACAAGCAGTGATGAGAATTATTGGATTGCCTTTTGGCTGAATCTGTGTATTTGTCTCACTGTAAGATTTTATAAGCTGTTTCTAAATAGCCCATCCTGGCTAATTAAGACGTCTACATTAACATTAACATTCTCTCTATCTCCATCTCTCTATTTCTCTCTATTAATAGGAATAACGACGTGTCTGCGGTACCAAATAAGCTCTGTCTCCATGTATTAACAGAGTTATCAGTAGGAATGACGACCACAAAATACAGCAAATTAAATTTTTCAGACATTTAACTGTGAAACTTATCTCTGTAAAATGTACTATGAATAAAATCTAGCAAGACTGAGTGGAAAGTTAGGAGCAACAAGCAGTGACATCCAATAAAGGTCAGACCAATTAAATACTAGCCTGCACACCAGTCGTGAACTTAAACCTCTGTACAATGCTCTCTGTGCTTGGACAGTGACACACTATAGGATCGGTTCTGAACTCCAAGCACACCAGATGTGAAATTAAACCACAAGTATAAGGGTTTGCAGCATCTTTGTGTCTTCAGAATGCATGACAGTGGTGCAAGATGATGATTTTTAAACATACTAAGTAGGTGGAATGATATTGGTTGGTCAAAGTTATTGGTAGATGAGAGAAAGAAGGCCAAAAAAGTTCCCGAAACAAGAAGTGAACTGCAGCACAGGCGAGGCAGAGTTTCCTCATCCGATAACCTGCTGATGTGTATGGGTCATAATGTGACTGTCTGACAGAAAAATGCCTGCAAAGTATTTAGAAGTAAAAACCTTCACTTTAGCTCACTAAAACTGGGAGGCAACGAAAAATCCCAGAATTCCTTTTAGGAGTTATTTCATTTTAAAACCAAAGTGCTGATGTACAGAACTGAAACTAAAAAAAATACGTCCATCAGCAGTGTATCCTGGTTCAGTACTAACAAGAAGCACCGCATCAGTTGTAACTTTAATGGAATAGAATCGAGCGAGAAGATCATTATTTTCTCTCGAGATGAAAACAGGAGAGCACTATATATCCTTTAAAGTAGCCACTGGTTAAGTAAGCCAATTAGTCACTTAGTCTGGTCAGTAAGGTTGAATCACGATCGATACCTTACGTGCATTTGAAGTGTTGATTTAAAGCGGGGCTCATTATCAGGTCTCCGAAGTGTACTCTGGCTTCTGTCTTGGCTCAGTGTTTGTCCACACAGCTTTAAATCGGGGCTTTTCGAGCTGTTGTCGACAAACTGGTCCAACATACCACATAGAGGATGCTCAATAATTAGCTGGCCTATTTAAGGAGTACACACAACAGGAATATTGACAAATGTGAGAAAAGGCCAGCCATAGTGACAAAGCTCCCCTGCACAGAAACCATTACTGCTGCCAGACCTCGCAGACGCCTTGCCTCTCTAAAATTAGACAAATTAAAAACGATATTATTTTGTAACATGCACATTTATTGTTTTTCTTCATTACACTTTTCCCATATTGACATGTCTTTTTATGTGGTAATAACATTTACATTGTAGTTGGTATCACAGTTAAACTCTCAACTCAAGTCTGCTGTTAAAAATATCAAAGTTTGCAGAGGATGTGCAGAGGCGTGCAAAGTCCTATTAAAAAAAAAAAAGCCAATGTGAAACTTTCATGAAGAACACTGGCTATGATGTAGTACCACGATTAGATGATAGGATCAAGAGATTAAGAAATATATATTTTTTGTTTAGTATAAAGCATAAAAATGTGAGAGCTGAAGGCCTGTGATAGAAATAGAAAAATCCTCAAGAAAAGCATTTAGAAGTCATGTATCCTTTGCTCTTGAACAACACAAAGACAAGCTGACAGACCTGCACTAGAGGCTAGAGAGGGTCATCCGTCTTCCCTGCATCACCACTGCAAAAAGCATTTTAAGTGTTAAGGTGCCATAACTGTGGCACTTTATTTTGAACCTGGTCAATCCAGGCTGTTTGCTAAAGTAGGTTGATAATACTGCATTATGGAATATCTCTTAACAGCTTCATTTTAACTCTCATAAAATACACCTCAGAGATCTCAAGAAATCAACACTGCTAGAGCTGTGGCAGTGTTTATTTTGCTCCCTTGATGACTAGAACAGCGATTAAAATAGTTGATGATATGGATCCATATGTACGACTGGTTGTATATACCTGAAATACTGATTCAACAATAGATGCATAAAGATGTGTTCATTTTCCACTGGATTTATTGAGAAAACCTTGTGCAAACCCTACTGAATTCACTGAATATTTGATTTCAGTCAATGGTTTTTGCAAAATGGAGCAGAGAGCAAGGCTGACATGTTTTAACAACATTCAAATGAGTCCATTTTGAAAAGAAATGTAGAATGAATCAGAAAATACATACGGAAGACTTTTACAGGGAGCCCGGTGAATATAAAAGAACATCAAGCAGCTCTTGAAGTAATATTTTTGCAGAGAAATATTCATTTATTAGAGTATTTCAGTCCTAATGACCTTCCCCACGCTGCACAGACAGTTAAGACAAACCTTACTATTTCTGCAAAATCACTCGGAACAGGTTTAGTTTTTTAATTAGCAATGAACTCGTGACAGATGGAGGTGAGAAAAGTAAGTCTGGACAATGTCTTAAACTTTTAAATGACATAAGATCGGCGGTGTCTCCGCGGTGTAAAATGTGCAGATGATGTAAACGCAAATGAGAGTGGTGACATTCTGGAGAGAGTTTTTAAGATGCAGGACTAATATATGGAATAAGGTACATTTTTTTATTGTTTATCCTCCTGATTAAATCTTGCGCAGCTCATATCGATGTGCAAACACCGCCTCCTGTTCTGATCTCGAGATGCCAGCGTCCAGTGCATATTAATATGATATGATGTGCCCTGTGCGTGCAAAGTCAACACCATCTTATTAGAGGGTTACCGCTTTGGGTTGGCGAGGCAGCAGGTGATGATGGCTCAGGAGGATTTGTCAGTTGGGATTTTAATGAAACTTTATCACAATATTTACTTTGCAGGTGTTCATAGAGAGAAAGAAAGAGAGAGAGGGAGGGAGGAACGCTGACATTGTCACAGATTCACAGATACTTCATTTGCTCTTTTAGGAGATAAATTAAAGTTCTTTTTTCCGCAGAACAGTCTCACTTTTTTGGGGGGAAAAGGGGACAAATATAACATTTTCCTTTTTGCAGACACGGAGTGAGAAAAGCCCAAGTGAAATTTCCTTGAAATCTTAAGTTCTTCCACAGTGATTTTATTTTTGTTTTGTTTTGTTCTTTGCATTAATGGTTTTATCCCCATCTGAGGCCAACTGCCGCAGTGTAAACCTTCTTCATGTGCTTTCAATGATAAGTATGCATGAATAAAACCTCTCACTATTTTTGAAATAACGATCAGGGAGCTATTTTTTCTTTTTTCTTGTTTTTCTTGGTTTTTTTTTTCGTTTGTTTTTGTTTTTTTTTCCTGAATGCACACAAGGAACTTGTTAGGGATATCAGCCAGAGGTTCAGATGCAGGGTATGGCAGATGTATAGCAGGAGATGAACAGAGAAACAGCCAACTGGCAGTGCGTGACCTTGACACAGAATATGTAGAAGAACTTTGACAAGACAAACAAAGCATGAGGCTGTAAGCGGCGGCTCGAGTGATAGTAAATGAGGTGTCAGCCAATGTTGTCTTCCTTGTGGCTGCTCGTGCGTGTTTGCATCCGTCATATCGTCAATGTGATGGCTTTGATTGAATAATATTCTGAGTAGAGACACAGAAAATTCAAGGCTGCGCTTGAACTTAACAGATAATGCGTGCCTGGAAAAGTGAAGTGTGAATCTATTTAAGTTGCTCACTGTAATGCCATGAAACGAATGTCGCAGTGATCAATAATGACAGTACTATGCTAAGAATCAGTTCCAGATGAATTGCTGACACTTGAAATTACTCGCTGCAAATCACTTACATAGGATTTCTACTAATCATCTCTTACAGTATTAGAAGGTTTTTTAACTCTTTAAAACCTGGCGTGTCATCGCTGACACACCCTGCGCATGTGCAGTTTGGATGGCTGTAAATCTTTCACTGTTTGTGCAATTGGAAAAATTACAATGTTTTCTGAAACCTGAGACATTGCGCTTTATAGGCTTTATTGGGTCATTACGGTAATTTCTCCCACACCTGTATTAGAAGCTGGAGAAGAAGCTGTTTTAGCAGTACTGTAACATGCAGTAAATTGTAAATGATTGCTAGATTTTTAAAGCTCTGGAAAAAAAAGTGCAAACAATGGGCAAACAGACTCACTCACAGGAGTCACATTTTCTAAAATCAAAATAAGAAAAAAAAAGTCCAGGCAGACTATTTTAGGCTTAGGGTTTAAAGGGTTAACGTTACTTTCATTAAGCAGATGCATTGTGCTGTGTTGCATGGTCTTTACTTCACTTTTAATGAAAGTCACAACAATTCAGAGGTTTATCTGTTTTGTGTGTGTGTATGTGTGTGTGTGTGTGTGTGTGTGTGAGATCTTACAAGAGGCTTTGTCAGTGTGACAAGGACATGTCTCATAGCGTCTCTGACAGGGATTTGTTGACTTGTTGAGCCTCCATTTTGGATCAACGAGTCTATTGGTCCTCCTTAAATCAAAGTGTACTGCAATCTAATTGTGTTTGAACATTCCAGCCGTGAACTGCATGCCTAATAGCAGCTTAGATACCTTGCCACGTTATTGAGCCACGTCCAAGTATTTCACTACACCAGACATACAGAACACACACACACACACACATAGACAAACTGACACAAGCGTGCATTAATGTATTATCCTGTGCACCTGCATGCACACAGGTTACACATTTACTGAAATAATTACACCAGTAAGCTCTGATTTCCAACAGGACTTGCGTGTCAGAAAACATAGGTCTTCCCATGTATTACAGATTTATATTTTGGTGGAATATTGGTGGAAACACGATAAGAGGAATGAAATGGTAACAGGAGATTTGCCATCTGTCAGACGAGAGTAGAAAAAGGCTTTCAGAATTAATTTCACCAGCTGTTCTCTTTTTACCTGCTAAGCCTTTTCTGAAATCAGATGACTTCACTACACCAACCTCGTACTTTTTATGAAATTACTATAATGCTAAAGGCGAGTCTAGTGTCAAGCATTAGTTCATTAGTTTATCAAATGGACCACTAATACTTAAACCAAATGTTGCAGAAAAAATCAAGAGGCCAGAATAACAGTATCACAACACAGCAGTGGCAACAAACAGGATGAAATCAAGACTGTTTTTTTTTTTTTTTCTCAAAGAGTCGCTGAAAGAGGCTTGTCAGAGTTGGTGCTGGAAAAGAGGTGCAAACTTTGACCTGCAATCCAGCCACTCTTTTCTTTCTTGTGTCTGACTCATCACGCCGAGTTAATTACTGAGACACACAGTGCTGTCTGCCTCCAGCTCCAACACCGAAACCCCAATCATTGCCCTCAGCATTGTCTGAAAAGAGACTTTTACGGAAACATTTTCAACCTTTGTTCACACTAAGCCTGTTTTTCCACTGTGCTTCCTAGTAACCCTGAGGCGCCGCACAACATCATAGTTTAACATTTTTCCTCTTTCTTAAATAAAAAAAATGAATCACAGAGTTTCAGTGGATTTCTCTGTAAATCTTATATGAGAAGCAGACTGTCAGCTGTACTATATGACATGCATATTTTACACCGATTCATCCTCTCTTGTTGGAGCGACTGTTGATATCTTACCCGTTTTAGGAGGGGCATGAGGTGTTAAACACATCGAGTTATGTAGCAGACTGTGAGTCATTTGAAGCCATTGACTCGACGCTTTCGTCTGAAGAGGGAGAGCATAATTGTGGGTATCATTGACGACTGAATTCGGGGGGACAGTTAAATGTCAGGGGCGTGGGGAGAGTCGGAGAGAGAGATGTTTGCATAAGAGGCCCAGGAGCACTTGTCTATCTCCCATATGGCCCTCATTATAATGAAGAAGCCTTGTGAGTCAACACCATAGCATGCTTGAGTCAGCCAGCCACATGAGACAATCCATAGGCTATTTTAGACTGTATGTTTTTGGTTTCCCCGTACATGAGAGATTATAACTGCACTTCATGAGCTTAATCTAAGATTCCAGCACAGGACGTGTATGCAATGCTGGGTTCTAATGCTTTCAAGCTCAGAGGCAAATTATTAAAGTAATAGATTTATTACAGACAAGTGGTGGGCTGTTTTCGTGCAAGTTTTGAAACTTAACCAATAAATGATAGATTTTCTTCCCTTGCGCTCACAGATGACAGCCTGATGTCATCTTGACATTTCCAATCTGTGTGGTATTTCCTAACAACATGGGCCAATCTTCATTTAATAGCCCTCACACCTAATTAGACCAGCTCTAATGTTCCACTCGGCAGAGTGTCAAATCCAATGTCCAATTACACAGCAGATCAAGGCCAAAGGTCCGCCTCCACTACCTCTCTAGCTGATTATAGAAGAAGTGCCACGGTATACATTGCACAAAAAAAGAAATGGGTCTGTCAGAAGAAGGAAAGTAACACACGCACCCCAAGCATTCACATGTACACATAAAGAGATCAATATCGTGGGTAAAGAGGCTGCGAGACTGAGGGTGGCTCTCTCAAACCCTGCCTGTCTATTTCAGACAGAGTCTCTCTGTTACACCAGGCAGACACACAGAGGCCTCTCAGTGCTGCAGTCAGACCACGATGAAGAATGGCAGGTCTGAACATTACCAGAATGTTAAAATCAATCAAGTCTAAGTATTTGTGCCTGTGTGTGTTATGGTGAAGAAAAAACACACACTAGATAACTCACTGATGTGTCATGTGCTATTTTTGTTATATTTTTGAAACTTAGTATACTAGTATATTTGTTTTGTCTTTGTAGGATTAAAACAAAGAATGCAGCTTATCTTTTTCACAAAACCCACTTTTTTTTTAGAACCTACAATATGTCATTATCCAAATAAAATGGAGCAGTCCCTCATCCAGATGGCTCCTGTTAAATGTTGGGATTGACACTACATGCTAAACACAATGTGTGTCTTTCACCTGGATACACACAAACAGGATAAACAGTCTTATGGCTGTGTGCACCAGAGCTCAAGCCCCCCCATGGAGGTGTCATCATGAGAGGTGATGGGCTGAGGCGAATGATTTGACATGCATGCAACAGAAGTTGAGCAACGCTGTAGAGTAAAAAATAAGTTTTCCTCTGAAACTGAGAAACACTGCTGCTGTTACAGTGCAACGGTTTGCTCGACATAAATGATGGCATCAGGTGTTAATAAATCCGTTCTGTGATAGTGCAACCTGGGTTTTTCTAAGACAAATTTTCCTTGATGAAAACTCTTTGCTCCTTTAAAAAAGTGAGCTATTGTAGACCTGACATAGAGGAGAGATGGAGGGCAGTGCGCAGTTGGGGTGGGTTGAGGCAGCGGGTTAGGAGGGTGGGGTGGGGGAACAAGCATGCACATAGGCGTGTGTGAGCGTGTGTGAATGTGTGTGTATGTGAGGAGGAGACCGCAGCGGTAATTGCTAGGGAAGAGCCATGTGCACGAAGGACGTTGAAGCTTATTAAAGGAGGAGACAGAGTGATTATTCACTACGGTCCTCTTGAGAGACTGACGCTGAAGTCATTGCTTTTAATTAACTCTGAAACGGTTTTGCGGATTAATAACAATATTAAGAAGGGAACGAAGAGGAGAAGCGCAAACACATTCTGGATCTGGTTCAAGCTTTTTAATTACAATTAAATAGACTCAGTGGCACAATAGCACAATAACTATGTCTTTTCTGTCCTCCTTCTTTTCTCATCCTGTTTTTTTTTTTTTCTGCATCAAATGAATTTGTCTTAATTGTCACAGCCGTGTCCCTCAGGATGAGTCCAAGACCAGTTATAGCAAAACATTGATCTATTGTATGGCACTGGTTGGGACACAAGTAAATGAGAAAGCAATATAGAAGCCAGAGAGGAACTTGGAAAGCAAATAAAGTGAGCAGTGCTGAAAATAGATTCCTTATTTGTTTGTTTACCTTTTTGGTGTAGCTTGAAAAGTGTCAGAATTCTAGGGACAAGGCTGGAAATCTTGTGTTGCGCTCACAAGAAGTCACAAGAGGAAGTAGAAGGGAAGGAGAAGAACTAAGCCCATGGATGTTGATGTTGTTGGAGTGGGAGGAGCACATGCTGGTGTGAAACAGCACTGCAGGACCTGGAAACCAGCCGCTTCACTAAAGCCAAAAGATGATAAAATACTGGTATTGTCTGCAATTCCCTGGCCTCCCTGGCCCAACTCACAGTGTAGCTTTTTGCAGCCTTAATGAGCTGAGTAAAGCACCAGTGTGACTGTAGGAGCATCAGCTTGACTCTCAGCACTTCATCAATGATGTAGCATAAGTTGGCCCACCATTTATAACCATTCACAGTCATTTACACAGTGTAAGGCTCAGGGGCCTCTTGCATCCGCCAACAACACAAGCCTAATAAACACCACAGCAAAGGGGACTGCAGCTCAATGCATAAGCTTTGCATAGGACAGAGAAAGACAGTGAAAGAGAAGCAGTTACCACTTTATAAACATTACACGGGTCTCTGGAGATGCACACTGTGTGTGTCTAGCTTAAGTACCTCCACACCCTCCTCTTGGGAGCACAATGAAGCGGGAACAGAAGGCGTTTTATAGGAACATATGTTCTTCTTCCCCTATTATATATCAATGCTTTTACGCCCACCCATAAACATTACTGTTGAGTGAGACATTATATATAGAAAAGCATTGCTGTAACTCTCTTTTTCATGCTGGGTGTGAACTTGGCGAGGGTAAAGAAATTAACCTCTCGCCGCCTTGGCAGGACTGCAGGTTCACGCCACACAGCCGATGCCAACTGTTATTTTACGTCCTCGTGCATATATCATGGTCTTCCCACTAGTAATGAGAGACCCCAGTGGCACTCTGCTTTCATCTAAGTCTGTATTTATTTCTTAGCAAGACTCATAAAAAAGAAATGAAAAGAATATAAAAGCTGGTCAGTATGAAACACTTTCAGCTATGTTATGATGTCAGGTACAAGAGTTATTGTCTCTTTTTTTTTTTTGTCACAGTTATTATTGGTCTCGTCTTGTTGCAGCATTTGCTGTCATGACTGAGGAAAAAGGTATTAATTCTGGAGCAGAAACTTCAACTATTGGAGATAAGTGTATTTAAAGTTTGGTATGCAGTAGAAGCAGTGTATTGTTGAAGAATTAAAAACTTTCTGCAACTATCCCAATGCACATGGCAAACTAAAAGCAGCAAGGCAGAATTTTTACATCTATAAATATGACCATACTTTTTAAGAAGAATAAGACAAATCACTATCAGCATTTGTTATTACTGCACTGTAAGTCGTTCTGAGTATACAATTGTTGAATTCAGTGTATCTGAAGAATGCAGACACATTAGAGGGTCATGACAGTGTGTTTAGTGTTTCTTTAACTTCTCACACACATACTGTACATCCACTTTAAATACAGTGTATTAGTTCTGTCTTTTTACTTTGACATGTCATGGTATTGAGGGGGTGGGGGAACTACACGACAGAAATTTGCAGTCCTATAAACAACGTGTAACATCATCTGGAGCGTAACATCCATCTTTTACCAAAACGAAATTCAGAGCCACTTTGAGGATAATAGATCTGACGGCTGATCGGAAAGCTGCAAACTACACTGGCACACATTACCAATGTGAGAAGACCCTCCGGGGCGCAAAATACAATTAGAGCACCATTAAAATGATCCATCAAAGAAGCCGAGAATAGATCATGTAGTTATCCTAATGCGTTTAAAATGACTGCAAAGACGCGTTCAGACAACAGAATCCTGGGCATCCAGGTATGGTCCAAATGTCCTTAGAAAAATGTCTTATCTTTTTTTTTTACTCCCGTCTTTTACGCACACGATCCTGCGAGGCGACGGCTAAAAGTTATATGAGAATCAACTGAAATAACAGAAGGGAGATTTTGGCTGCACGTACAGACTATTTATTATATGCAATAATAATAATAATAATAATAACAACAATAATGAAAATGAAGGAAAGTACTCGGATTCTAACTTTTACAGTATAATTTCACGATAAACACGTTATAAAGCAAATTCGCCAAACGATCGTATCTTCATTCATTCATTCATTCCCACATTTTCAACTCCTGAAATTTCTTTTTCCTCTCATCACTCCAGTTTGTCCATTCTACTCTGAACTACCACGCGCTCACATCGGAACAAAGCCACACTGAATCGCGTTAAACCCCCATTCTAAAAACAATGGAAAACTGAGCTGGATGATCAAATTTTACACTCGGAATGATAAAGGATGGTGGCGAAATCCCTGCTCAGTCCAAGCGGTCAGCATCCTAAAGATCGCGGGACGCTGCTCTGTCAGGATGCATCATGGAAGAAGGGACGCGAGTTGCGACCAGTCAACACATCTTTATCTCCAGGCGCGCTGCGTGCCACAGCTGTGCGCTCTAGGCTTTGGTGGCACCGGCAGATGCGCACGCTTCCCCGGCAATGTCACTTTTATTCGCTGGCTTTTTAAAAATAATAATAATAATAATAATAATATGGCTCACCACAATAAACGGATTTTTTTATACACACACATTCACACAGATAA
>JAPQRQ010000027.1:21159941-21170523 GCA_037367365.1 Apogon talboti
ACAATTTGGGGAAAGAGTGGGGTTTTGGGGTGGGGGGGGGGGGCTTTGAACAGAAGAAAAGCCAATGCCTGCAGATGGGATGGAGGGTGGGGAGCTTATTGATCTACTGTCTGTCTTCTCTTCAGAAGATCAGTGGCAAACAGAGGCCCTGGTGTTTATCATTTAGTCAATGCAAGGATGAGGACGCTCTGTCGAGAGATATGGAAATGTATGGCAAACTCTGCAAAACAGCATGTTTGCATGAACACATAGCAATATTATCCCAAAATGACTTTGAGAGATAATACGGCCACATGTGGCAAGAGTCAAGATGTTGTTTTTTTTTTTTGTTTTTTTTTCTGGGAATGCAGCAAGCCGTTAAAGGACAGGAAAAGCATTAAGTATTCAAATTTGTTAATTAGCCCAAATGTAGCAGAATGAGCCCACATTGAGTATAACAGATTTGTTTTCATTTCAGTCTTTTGACATGCTGTTGAAGAAAAAAACACTCCCAGTGGAATGTGTCACGAGTTTGAAGGCAGTTTCCCTTTGCGTTGCTCATGGTGTGTACGTGCGGTGCGTGCATGTGTGAGCTGTCGTCCAACAGTGTCTCGTGTTTACAGGAATGCTTGTTTACACTCATAAAGTATAGTATTCAGTAATTATACATCAAGAAAAATACTCTGACTTCAGTTTAAATAGATATATAGTTACGAAGGTCAGATGTAGAGGATTTCATGAGAAATAGTAGATAGAAAGTGCTTACTTGAACAATGAATGATGAATATGGTGAATATATTTGCATATTTTTAAGTGATCAAATGCTGAACTTTCAAAGTTAAAGATTACACAAGTGCTATTTTGGAAAAAAATGTATTTAACTCGCGCTGAGCTGTGAGATGGAGAGATATTCAGAAAGAGACAAAAAAGAGAGTCCTTAATTACTGGCAGCACTCCACATTTAGCCTTCTAACAGGTTTAGTTCTTGGCTGGGTTTTAGTCATTTTGATGTGTATTGTCTAAAGCTGCTTCTGGGCTGATTTCACTTCCTTGTCCCCAAGAGGTGACACAAATGTATTCCTATTGCACACAGTGATATTGATTTTTCTTAGGTGAGGGGAATTAATCCACGCTGAGCACAAATCATCTTTGAAGCGAGCATTTATTCCCACTTTCACCTCCAGTGCAACACCCCGGATGAGTTTTATCGTGCGGTAATTTCAGCGAGTGGATGCACTGGCATGCTCTGTCAACTTAAAGCCTCCTTCTGCAGTCCTTGGCCTCTTGAAAACACACACCAGCCTACATAAACACGCATACACCCACGCGCATGCACAAGCCGTACACATATACATGCCCAGATTAATGTCAAGGACTTTCCTATTTAGGATTCCGAAACATTATACATGCAGATTAAAACCACATTTCTTCACGCACCTTCTCCTCTGTGGGATATTCCACAGGCTTGTCCCTTTTATTTCCTCCCCTCTTCAAAGTGGCACCAAATGTAATCCTCCTTAATGGATGTGTAATATTTACACTTATACCATAATCGCTTAAACATTCATTTACGAGGCCATATTTGGTTGTTCGTGGCTCTGACAGCCTATTCATCAAAAAGTAAATGTGCAGAACCTCGCGCCCCCTGCAGCAATCAATCAATATGCTCCTCTCCCGGCTACCATCAGAGGAGATACGTCTCAGGCCAAAATTAATCACTGTGAAGTTTGCATAATCCCCCTCCAATTCCCCCACCCATTACCCCACGTTTGAGAACCTTTACCTTTGAAGACCATTTTGATGACTGAAGGGATTAATCAGAATATCCTATTCTATTCTCAAGGCTGATGAAATTGTAAGAATTTATGCATTAGTAATACAATATATATATATATATTTATATATATAAAGTATTTGTATTCATTGATCTCTGGCTTAACTAATTGTCTGGAATTGTAGATTTGTGCTTTTAAAAAGCTGTGCTCAGCATTATAATATCCTGAACAGCACTGTCTTGAACCATACAGTTCACAGGGGTCACGTTGATATGAATAAATGCATCCGTCTCTGATTACTCTTAATTTTTCTTCTTCTTACTACAGTTTTCTATTCACTGTCAAAAGACTGAGTAGTGAAAAGAAGTGCCGACTAATTTCTGCCGCGTGACGTGTCTTTGCTTTCATTTAACATATGTCCTAAACTGCATAAAAGCAATCCACCACAAGCGCAAACTAAAGGAAGTCAGACAAAAACTCTCCAAATGGGCAGCATGTGTACAACAGTTTGCTTTGGAGGACATAAAACTGTCAGTGAGGATATACGGGAAATTCCCTTGATTGCCTTGAAAAAACAACATCATTAGTGCTGCAAAAGATAGAACATATAAATCAGTGTAAATCCTGAGATGCTGACGATTTCATCGCTGCTTTTCCACTTTTTACTTGTGAAATGTTTTGTCTCCAGAGCTGCAGAAATGTAAGCACCGAGTACCGTAGAAGTACAAAGTCATATCAATCTAATCTCGGTCAGGCACATCTGTGTAGGCTCGCGCTGGAGGAGCAATTTACAATCATGTTTGTTTTCACACATCCTAAGTGGCCAATTCTCCATCCCAGAGCTCCATGTCGATATCACATTTGGAAGTGAAAAAGTGATGAGAGAAGGTCATATAAAACCACAGACATCAAGCATTGGATGACAAGGTTTTAATGTGTATCTGAAAATGGACGTAAAAGCTTGAAGCCTTCCTTAATAGTGTAATATTAAAAAATATTCACTTTAGTAAGCATACGAAAGGAAAAACCTGTACATATAGTAACATATTTTTTATTTTGTAAATGATATTGTACCTCTTTTTAAGCATTGTGGTAGATTTGTGCAGAGATACATAAGTGCGGTATCTATGTATTATTTAATAAGATGTAAAAATAAATAACCATGTAAACTGAGGATGATGCAATAATTAAATGGAAATTATTTCTCTGGAGTATTAGTACTGATGCTCTAAAGTTCTTCACCTCCTCCATCCAGGTTTCAGCTGTATATTAGATCAATACAGTATTATGCATCTCTGACACACATGTGGAGGTGGCTCTACTTCCTGTTTTTGTTGAAGCCTTTCTTTCTAAATCACAAATCTGAAAACTTTTGACAATTGCACCTGATCTGCGGAGAAATATCATAAACCAGATTGCAAAGCCTGTGGACAGTCTCATATTATTACATGCTATCAAAATTATTTGTGAATGACATACTGATGTTGTCATGGAAACAGCTGCTCCCTCCCCTCTCTTCTCTACTGCATCTAATTATACTGAGTGATTCATAATGCTGTTTACTAACATCACCAGCAGATTCTGAGATGCTGTTCCACACCTGCCCACCAGGTGTCCTAAGAGTTTTACTTTTTCTTCTGTCATCTGACTGCTTCCATACCTTCTTCTAGTTGTTAACAGACACACTTGTCAGTGCATTTGGGTGTGTTTGGAATGACATCCTGGATCATACATGCTACACACTGCATACCTGCAAGCTACATATTGCTTATACTGTATACTGGATTCTACATGCTGCAGGTTTCATACATACAATATACTAGATACTGCATACTGGAGATATATATATATATATATATATATATATCTCCAGCCAGATAATCAAACACTACATGATACAAACTGCATGTATACTGAATACTGTATACATACTGTATACTGCATACTAGAGGCTACATACTGCAGGTACAGTATATACTTGCTATGAAATGCTACATATTCCATGCATATACAGTACTAGATACTACATGCTACATACTGCCTATACCTGATGCTACATGCTATATACTGCATGTATGGACGGGACAGTACATGCTATATAGAGGATACTATATGCTACATACTGCATATATATACTGTACACTACAGGTTACATGTTGCACGCATGTAATGGATACTACATGCACACTGAACAATTGCATTGGATACTTCATGTTACATACTGCATACATATACTGGATTCTTCATGCTACATAGGTAATGTATACTCATTACTACTTACTGCATATACAGTATACTGCATGCTACATACTGTACTGCATACTATTTTCAGCAGGAGGATACAGTGCAGTATGCTGTATATAAATGTGGTGTACTACACAGCTTCTCACCATGGAAACAATTACCTGTCAGCTTTTGGCAGATGTTTACAGAAGTTTCATAGTAATTCAGTGCACAGCCATTTTGCTTACATTGCCTCAGCTGTATATCCATATTTAATGTGCATAAATAGTGAACTCTGGTCCAAACTCCAGCAGAGCAGGTGGCAGTGATGCACTAATTATACAAACTGTGAAGAGACAAAAGAAGAAGAGGAGGAGGACCATAATGCATTGTGGGATGCAGTATGTCATGCAGAGAGGTCAAGCAACATACTGAGAAATTTAGCCAGAGCAGTGTACACTCCAGGTATCACAGACATACTGCAGATTTTTCAGGTTTTTCACCTAGTATTTATGTCACTTACTACCTATTGTGGGAATCAGTATGACAGAGGCATATAGAGTAGTATGTTTCAGACTTTGTGCTGAAGACCCTTTATCCTTTACCCCATTATGACTCATCAATCTTTCCAACTTTCTTTTTCTAACTGTGATTTAATGAAGAAAATGTTTTTTTACTGGGTTTTTGAATCTATTACACAAGTACACTGATCTGCTCTGTGTCACATAAATACCCTAAACTTGAAAAAAATTAATGGAGGTTCAAATTCATCTAATGCACAGTTTACTTGTGGTTTATGGCTGAGCTGTTGTCAAAGTAGTACCCCTTTCACTGGTAAAGAGCTGGCACTTTTTTCTTTTCAGCTGGAGTGCGTCGAAAATAGGGGAAATAGTAACCAAGCTTTCTCACAGAATTGTTCAGTAATAATTTATCTTTCCAGCTTTAACTCAGATTTGAAGATAGTGGTTGCTGCAGGTTACCATCGACTCTGACATTAACCTCACTCCCTCTTTTCCTTTTATGAACATAAGAGGAAAAGTAGGTTCTTCTGAAAAAAATACACCAAAAAGAGGCATGAATGACATTCGTTACTGATACCGTCTACCGCGACTATAATTAAATATGGTTTCATCCTTAACATACATTTATCTTTGTCATCATAACACTTTAAAACTCTCAGAAAGCTATGAATAGAGATTGCTGATATTCTGTCCTTTTGTCACCTTCTTAATTGCTTCTTACAAACTGTTCTCAGGAACCACAAAGATAAATTTAGTGTGATTAAATTAAACACACCGGCTTGAAATAAAAAGGAAATTTGCCTCCATTCTGACATAAATCAATAGGCGTTCATAGTGTAAGTTTTATTATTCTTTTAATAAATGGGTAAATTACAGGGTACAGTGCATAAATGTTAAAAAAAGGTCCATCTATTAACATGCAGCGTAATATACAGCAACCCAGGCTTTTGTTTTCCTTTGTTTATTGTTGTATGTAGGCGTTCTTGCGAAAGTATTTCTTACATACACTTTCTCTGTTTCAAGAAGCTCTTGTTTAACATTCACAGAACGTAATCCAATTGGTTTGACAGCTGTACATTCACGACTTTTGACTCAGAAGTCTGCCATTTCAGCTTGCATTTATTACAGTAAGATATCAAAGATGTGACAGGACTGATATTATTGTACTTTAAAAAGAGCCACAATCTAGGTTTATTTCCATTCTAATAATACTACGAAATGAGTCACCAAAAAATAGTTTGTGAGTTTTTAAGACTGATATTGTTTTTGCTATTATTTATATTTTATAGTTATTATAATTATCGAAATACAGCTGTAATTCATCACAAGCTGTAGTGACGGAATACATAATATTTTTAGAGACTTTCTGCCATAGTTACTGGCCAACCATCAGATAGCAAACACTTACTTAGAAAGTCTATGTAGTGCAAATGTATTTTTGAGAATGCATGTTTGGTGCCATCTGGTGACTTCAAGCATTCAAGTTGAAGGATTCAAATCAAGTTCCAGGCGCCTGATGTATGGAATGGAACAGCTGCCATATTATTACTTGAAGTGGTTTGGGATATAATGAACACGTCTCAAAACACACCAAGTTTGCAAAACACACTTAATTGGGGAGACCCTGAGGCCCTATAATATTATGGATAAATATAACAATACAGCGCTGTGTTACATAATTCACTGTTTGCTGAGTTACTTTCACATGGAAAAAGGGAGTGTCTCTTCTTCCATTACGTACTCTCATGGGAAAAGAGCAGGCAGTTGAAAGAATTAGGGATATAAGAGTCAGACAGTGTGTTGAAATTTGCGGCTGACACAGGGAGGCTCCCACTGGAATCCGTCGCTAACTCACCTGCAACAAAAGCAAACAACCAGTTGTGCAATTCCTGGGAGATTAAAAGTTTCATTCTTAACAAGCCAGAACATGAAAAGTTCCGTGAGGGTCTTAATAAAAGGCATATATGAAAGATGAAACTGTTGAAAAATGATAAAATGAAATCATATTAACTCTAATAACTGATGAAATGTCCAAGGTGTGACAAATGAAATAAGATTCAACTACAGAGTGAATAATCAGATACTGTATTTCCAGAAATAAGCTGCGTATAGTACTGAAGAATCATGTTAGCATTATTGAAACGGTTGACTATATATTTTAATTATGGGATATTTGGTTTTGGAGGGATGATTTTTCCATTAGAAACAGTGTTCTTTCATTTTCCGGGACACGCCCGTGCCTGTGGAGAAACAGCCACTGTGGAGGTGTAATCACATAAGGACGTCTCTCTCCACCTCTGCAGCTGTGAGAAAAAGCAACTTGAAGCTGCCGTCTGGGACAACCTGGGTTTTAAACTCCAAAAGGTGAATATAATTATGCTTCCTTATTGCACATTAACTTAGCCATGATTTATGCCTCCTGGAGATTTTTTCCTCTCTTTTCTTTTCACATAGGAGGAGTTTAGCTCAGTTTAAAGTTAAGTTTATTCAGTGATATAATTGAGTGGAAGAAAAACAGTTTGCACCCTCAAAGTGTGATTTTCTTTTCTTTTTCCACCACTAAAACATACATTTTCACACTGTCAGTCTCATACACTATCTTGCCTTTGTGTGGATACAGTGTGTGTGTTTACTGCACATTACCTTTACTGGCGAAGTGGCGCGGTGTAACACTGTCCTACCCTTTCACTCATGTTTCTCTTGCAGCCAAGATGCCAGAAACAGCAGAAGCTGTGTCAGCCACTCTCACCACCAACAGAAACTGTACCATCGAAATAACCAATGTCAGCGGCAACTACTGCCTCATCAACCCAAAGTAAGTGTCGATTACTCAATGTAGTTTGTGCAAAAATAAATGAATTCACGTATTAATTCAGATGACACCTGACTGGGTGAAGATGCATAATGCTTTTCACTGTGTTCATCAAATGAGTTCCTTGCACAGTTACAGAAAGCTTAATCTTTCTTTTAGTTAAATGTTTATCTCTTTGTAGGAGGTCAGTGCAGGGTAGCGGTGTGTATTAGTTGTGCTCAGCAGCAATTTTTCAAACACAGCATGCACATAATGCTTTCTGCACTTTGCTGTAGTGCTCTGAGATTTCAGTGTTTGATTACACCTCAAAATCAGCATCTTGATTCCATTCTATTCTATTCTATTCTGTTCCATTCTATTCTATTAGCATGCACAGCCTTCAGTCACAGCCATCATCTAATTCCTTTCTATAACAAAGAAGCATGTGCTGATTAAAAATGTTAATTCTCACTTAAAGCTCGACATCTCATATCTGTTCATCATGAAATCATTAGTTTTAGTTTGCAGCCTGTCAGATTGTTTTACCTTTAAGAAAAATAAAAAAATTGTTTACACAAAACAAAAAAAGGAATAACTTATCCATGTCTATTAGTATTTGTGGCATGCTTCTACATTTATCTGGCTGTGGCAGGACAGAGCGTATCTTGGATGGGTGGTTTTCATGTGTGACATCACTTTGCTGAGAACATCCACCTATCCATCATGCATTGACACACACCGCCTCATTGCACATCGCATTCAGGTACACTCAGTGTTGCTTAGAAGTCCACAGCACTACTTGCACAGTCACACTCCATCCATCAGCATAAAGTGTTTCACCCTGGAAGCCCAGCACTCCAAAAGTACACTGACAATCTCTACAAAACTTTTTTTTTTTTTTTTTTTCATCAAAAGCCATCCTGCAGGAATCCAGACAAAAAGACGCTGATGTTATCGATCCATTTCAGAGTTATACTAACATTTTGGCTCTCATTCTCAGGGTGCACATGTGCAGTGGCTTCAGTCAGCACCCTCCTCAGCCCACAGTTCGCACCACCATGTCTGAAGTATGCAGTTTCACCAAAGACGACAACACTGCCACCGGCGCTGTGGGCTTGCTGACCTATGACCTGTTCCATATGCAGAGTAGGGTTTGTTCTGAGCGGATGACCATCATGTTCTCCGTGCCCTTTGACCGTAACCTGTACAAGAACAAGCTGGCTATAGGTATGTTTGAGCAATCCCGTACCTGCGACAAAACTCTCTTCGACCAGATGTATGAGGGCAAAGACCTCAGTAACTTCGTCCGTAGTGACGCAAACGGCAGCGGGCTGGAGTATCAAGCTAAATATGTGGATTTGAAGGCCACCATGTCTTCTGTGGGTAAAGGAATTATTAAAGTGGAGTTATATGATAAAATGGGCCGCTAGTAGGGATGAATCATCTACAGAATTTTGCCTTTGTGTCCAAAAGAAGAAATAAAGTTCATCCGATGTGATGTTTTTGCATGTTGTCATTCAGAAAAAACTTTTAAAGGAGAGAAAGACCGATTTTGCTGTCATCTGTACTTTGTGTCGGCTGAAAGATATCAATATCCGACAGCCTGCTCATTGATTCTCCATTAGCTTATTCCTTGGGCTTATGTATATTGTACTCTCCCTTTTGTTTGACTGTGCTAATAAAACATTCAGATCCACTGCTTGTGTTACTTTTGTGTTTTTTGTTTTTTTTGTGTGTGTGTCTGTGTGTGCTTTCATTATTACTGAGGAACAGTAATCATTTTTTAATCTTTTAGCTAGATCCATCCAATTCTAATGAGCGGCAACAGATGGAATATCTGCATAGATGTTTTTTTAATCAGGATGATAGAAATATTGTTCTTCACTGGCTGCGAAGCTCTCTGTCTTGCCACGCATCTGTAGTTTTCTGTGGTTGAAAAAAAAAATTAAAACAAATAAGAGCAATGCAGGACTAGAGATATCTGTCTTAACTTGTTCTGTTTGCTTCTTTCCTGTTACACAACACCAAAAAAATTGGATTCTCACCCACCTCAGACAGACTATGTACCAGCAGGGTGTATTAACAAAGTATTCCAAGCTCACCGAACCAGTCAGGATCCGGTAGGATACATTTCAAAAACATAAATTAAGGTGTGTCTGTTTTTATCAGCACCTACAGCAAAGCATAGGAATATATGCGTCTTTTTTTTGCAGTCCGTTACTGGTGAATGTTTGCTGAAACAGGGCGTGTGCTGTTGAATTGGCATTAGATTACAAGTGGGAGGGTTTGCTGGATCAGCGCATATATTCCTTGTTGTACAAAAAAAAATATATCGGCACCACCCTTGCAGGTAACTTTTCCCACTTTCGGTCTTGGAGTCACCAACTGAGGTTCTCAATATGTAAGTAACTTTGAGCATTCGGGGCTAAAAATGCTTAAAAATGCTAAAAAAATAAATAAAATAAAAAAAATTGATGACAGGCAGTACAGACTATGGCCCATTAGGCGGGGCTCATGACTTTTAAGGGGAAAAAAAGCCATTTGTAAAGGCTTATAGAAGCCTGATGGAGCATTTGTTTGATTCACATTTTGTTGATAAAAGGGGTAATCATTTTCTCTGTGTTTTCCCTCTAACTTCATTATTGCACGGTACTTAGTGCTGTAATTGAAGAGGTACACTCTCTAATGAGGCAAAGAGAGTGTGCAGTCATTCTCTGAGTGTTCACAAATGTTTTGAAATCTCATTACCCTTTGAGATGCATCATTCATATATTGTGCAGGCACTTCTGAAGGTCAACGTAATGTAATAGAACAAGCAGCGGTTCAGGAGGTTATTTTACAGTGCGATGTGATGGATTGCTGTCATTTTTTACTATCTTTAAAAGGGAGGGAGTTTTAGTTTGGTTTGGATGGTTAACACTTAAATCACCTTTTCTGAATGACTCTTTTTTTTTTTTTTTTTTTATTAATGTCCCAGACATTCCAACATGGCAGAGTCAGCTGAAGCCGTGGCAGCTGATGTGGAGAGCAAGAGAAGTATTGTTATTGAAATCTCAAATGTCACCAACAACTACTGTCTGATCAACCCCAGGTAAGTCCAATGTCTGTCGGAGTTGTGTATTTCCAGAACCAGTGTTGGAAGTGACACATTACAAAAGTAATGCGTTACAGTAATAGATTACTTTTTGCAGTAGTGTAAGGCATTACTAATCAATTTTCAGTAATATTTTACTCAGTACATGTTCAATAGCAATTGCGTTACAACACACTTTTTGCCCATAATTGCACTGATC
>JAPQRQ010000027.1:21171968-21193987 GCA_037367365.1 Apogon talboti
TATTATTTGACTTTGGGGGATTGGGTTCTACCGCCATTTATGACAAGAATCTGTATGTAAATCAAAAGTAATACAAGAGTCATGTAACGCATTACAATTCTGAGACAGTAATATTGTAAGGTAAGGAATTACTTATAATAGTAACAAGTAATCTATAATATATAACAGTTTGGAAGTTACGTGCACGACACTGGCCAGACAGAGTAAAAGATTTCACACAAATTCACTGCATGTGTCATTTTGTATGTTAATTAGGCTGTACACAGAAAGTGGAGAAATATACAACCCTCCTCAACCCACGGTGCGCCCTCTGAAAACCGAAGTCTGCTGTTTCACCAAATCCAGCGGCAAAGCAACCGGCAGCGTTGGCGTCTTGACCTACGACCTCTTCGAGAGGTCACGGAACGACTATATTGAGAAAGTGGCCATCATGTTCTCAGTTCCCTGGGACTACAACTTCTACAAGAACTGGTTTGCAGTGGGCATCTATAATAAGGATCGTAACTGTGATGAAAGCTTGTACAAGGAAATGTATAATGAGAAAAACCCCAAAGAGTTTGTCAGGGAAGAGGCCACTGGGTCGGGAATTAATTATATGGGCAACTACCTAGATATCAGAGCGACCATGAGCCCTCTAGGCAAAGCTGTGATGAAGGTGGAGGTGTGGGATAAGCTCTTCACATCCATGAGTCAGCAGGCCTACTAAAGACGCCCCTCTATTCTGGTCTGTTTTTCTGTCATCTCCATATCTCAAGTTTTAACCCTGCAGGCTGTTTGTAGTACAGTCAACATCCATGATTTAACAAATGTATTGTTGCTGGCATGTGCCTGTGTTCCTGGGTATTACCCTCCAGTAAATCTTCTTAAGATCAGAGTTTGTTGAGTTTGTTTATAAATCCAGACGGCAAAATCCTCCCTTTATAGCTAAAGCTTCTGTCTGTTTCAATAGCATCCGTTTTCAAAATGGCATCTTTAGAAATGGAAATCAAAGGATGACTCACCAGAGGACGAGGGCACATAGCTTAATGAAACACACTGAGAGCTTGTCTGTATTTACCTTGACACTGAGTCTAAGGAATGAAATAAACCTTTTTTTTTTTTTTGCCCAAGCTGTTTGTGTATTGGTATCTGTTGATTGAGTCCCAAAGACCACAAAAGTGCTTAAAAAGATTGAACTTGGTGAATGCAAAATTGTGATTCGAAAAGTAGACTAGAGCTAAATAAAGAAATGTGCAAACAGAGAGCTGCTAATGTCGATAACAGTAACATAATTTCCATTCTGTAAAACTGATCCCTTACAATGTACCCAGATTTCTGTACCCAGAATTTAGTGAGAAAGAGGCTTTATAGTGCTTGCTTTGCCATCCTGGCAGAACCAGGCAGAGTCTTTTTGTTTCAGCAACATGGCTATTGTTCAAACACTATGTTATGTGAGAGGAAATGAATATATACTTCCTTTCTTTTTTCTATTATGGCAAAAACAATGAGACAGTAACAGATTCAGGTGAAGACCCTGTTACTATGCCGGTTTAGCAGTTCATTACACTTACTAAGGGGTTTGTAATTCTTTAATCAGGAAAAATGACAATCTTTATACGCTTTCTCATTGTCGGAGAAGTTGTTTTGCTGTTATGGCACAGCCAATCTTGTGCAGATACAGTCATTAACCTCAGGAAAATATGGGGTCCCATAGCAGGAGCTTGTATATTAGCTCTTAATTTACATCCGGGCAAAGTTATCAGGTCCTACTATTTTATTTACAGTCGCAACACTGCGGTGCTGATTCTGTTTTCCCATTAGATTGGTGACGCTTTGCATGCAGCATTAACTGTTCCAGCCACAAAGAAGCCCAGATCAAAGGTTTTTTTGCTCACTATCACTGTTCAATTTGCATAAGAGCCATACATAATATAAAGGTATAAACTAGGTCTGTTTAGGCTCAGTCCCCAGAGCATTGTGTAGTAGTGTACTGGAGAAATGACAGGCAGCCCCTATAAACAGATTCGGATACTAAGCAGTAACTTTTGTTTGTTACGGCTTTAAAAGGGGGATAAGTTCTCGCACATACCTGTCATATTTTCCCTTTCAATCTCTCCTCTGTGTTTACTATACCTGCATATAAGTCTTTTGTATTGCACTGTTTACTGTGTGTGTTTGTGAGTGATGGATTTGTGTTTGCACCTGCGTTGCTATATACATTATACAGTATGTATGAGCATGCTTTCACGATGAGCATCTCTGCGTGTTGCCACATGTGCATCTGCTCTTCCAGCGCAGATATGTACATAGAATTTCTCCCATTGTATAAATTCTTTTGTGTGCCGTGAGATTTTTATTTAACAGGTGTGAAAAATATCTGAAGTGGGATTATAGGAAACAAAAGATATATTAAAACGGCCTTTTTCAGCATAGATAAACCTAAGAAGCTAAGAATTTGTGGCCTGATACTGATGCCAGGTGAAGAACCGGTTTGTCATGGTTAAAGCGGCTGTTACAATTCTTCAGAGTAGGTGCATTTTTTTTTAACACATAATCATATACTGTATATTGACATAATTTATAAAATCAGCTGATCAAATCCAACCAAAGATCACTACAGGTGAATGCAGTGTGTGAAAATGAGGAAAAAATGAGATGAAAATGTTACCGTGAACCAGCCTGAAAAGAGTAAAAACAGAAAAGATAACTTATTCCCAGTTGCAGCCTACTTTGGCAAGCATTTTTTTGCTTTTTTTTATTCTTACACAACAAAGAAAATCCTTCTTAACAGCTTTATTCAACATACACCATGCTGTAAAGACAAGTAAGCACTTAATTTCACTCTAAATAGAAAGAACAGTCTGTGTTTTCTTTTTATTATATCACCATCATTATCTGTTATTAACAATTTACAGTGGAAGTCTTTTCATGTGGATCCGGGAGCAATGTAACTATTACCAAAGTATTTTATTTCTTCAGAGACCAAATGAAACTGCGCCGATCGTCTGAGAGTTTAAGAGCTTTACTTTGAAGAGCTGGATCAAAAAGTGAATCTGCATGAAAGGTTCTCCCTCTTTTTGTTTGCTTTTCGCTCACTATATTTGATCAAAAACAAAGCCCGGGCACATCAAAACTGTGCTGTATATTGACTCAGCCTGGGAGTGTCCAAATAGAAGCACAAAATAATATTTGACCTGATGTTTCTTTGTAAAGTATGCATCTTTTAACAAACCTAAACCACTGCATGCCTGTGACCCAGACTGCAACCAGAAATACTATGCATATTCTCAAAGTTATTAAATATGTACTTGAAATGTGCTTTATTTTGACGGCCTTATTTAATGAAATTTGCTCTCAAATACTGCCATCTAGAGGCCTTTTTTTTTTTTTTTAATCAGCTATACTCACACAATTGACTGCTTTAGTGCCCTAAGAATTTAAGACACTATCTACTACACACTGAAAAAAAAAAACAAAAAGTGCCTTTTGCTATTGAGAGAAAACTTGCCTGTAGAAATCTTATCACTATGACCAGACAGTTGTATTAATATGACTCAGTCTGGGGTTGTTCTGTCTTGACATCCATCAGGGCCTGGTACTCTTCTGATAGTTCACTTAATGTTTGTAAGGCTTTCCACTGACAGTTAAAGACCTCTGTTTCAATCATGTACTCCTCCAGAGAGTCCGCAAGGGTAAAAAAAACATGCATTTGTTTTGTTTTTTTACATTTCTGTGGGTCATATTCTGCAGACTGTTCATAATTCCTTCAGCTGTAACATGTGGGTCAGAGGTTATATTATTCCTGGCAGGCTTTAGAAATTGTCTCATTCTGTTAGTTTGTTATTTTGGAACCTCTCAGCATGCAGAGTGACACAGATGTGTATCATGTAACAATACAGATAAGTTAAGGGAGGACACTCAAAATGCTTTCTACAGTATTCTCATATTACATTATTGCAGAAACTGGAGTTAGGTTAAAGGTTGTGAGCGTAATTCATTTTCTGTTATTTAGTTTAGGTCATATATGTAGCGACAGGTTAATACATAAAAATCTGTAGCACCGTAATAAGCACGAGCTAATATTTCTACCTGCCTTAAGTAAAACTTTAATTTCAGAAAACCGAGATTGTGATGATCCCAGGTCCCCTTCATTGTTTCTCAGGCAGACCGGCTCTTATTTCAGGTGGTCTAGCTGCAGGTTTTGTTTTTCCAGGGATAAGTCTCCCAGGATCTTGAGCAAACCAACAATGTTGACCTTCACAGATTGGTACAGACCCAGCTCACTTTCCATCATTGTGGGAGAAGTGGAGCGCTTTCATCTTCTTTTTCTTCCAAACGTTCAGCTGGCAGTTGAATGCCGTTGTTCATGCTCTGTATTTCTTTGGTTAATTCTGACTGATCAAGCAGTAGTTTTGATGTCGAACCTACTTGAAAAGTACAGTCATCCGCTGCCAGCTTGGTGTCATCCTGCAGAAGGGTCAGCTGTGACACAGCAGTGCCAGCTGCCATTTCACACAACAAAGTAATTACTCATGTCACAGTCAATGACTCGCATCACCGCATACAATCTTTTAATTTTCATCAAGTCTGGCAAAACTCCAGTGGGCACACACTCCTGCAAACTAGAGAATGAGGAAAAATATGCAAATTTTTATGAAAAAAAAAATGCATCAGTAAATCTAAAAGACAATAAAAACTACCATGATGATACAGCTGGGTTACTTTTTTCTTGTCTCATTCTTTCAGGAGCCTCCATAGTTTGAGTTCTCTACCTGCAGATTTACTTCTCCAGTTTGGCATAGGCCTACTCCAGGGAGCTGACTCTCTGGCTGTCACTGATGCCGCCGAATGCTGCTCCATGAAGCAGTGAAGCTGACACTATCAACCACCTCCACTATTTCCACCGCCAAAGTCTCCAGTCTCACTATCAAGTCTGCCAGAAGCAACAGCAGCTGATCTACAAATGCCCCTACCTGCTGTCCTTCCGACACTCTGCCAGGTCTGTGCAACACAACAATCACAAGCTCCGGTAATAAAACACAACAACCTGCAACTATATCGTCAAGAGGGTCAAAGAACACATATTTAGAAGACTACTAACTATATACATAATGAGTTTTAGCAGCAGCTTACATTCACATTTTTGTCTAGTTAATAACTGAAACTACACCGTAAAAGGAAAAGAATCTTTTTTCTTTTTTTTTTGCTTTATTTTACTGTTGCTTTCTGTCTAGAATTGCACCCTTTTACCAGCCCTGATTTACTTTTCTTCCTCCCTAACTACTCTGTAGCAGCCATCACTCACTTGACCTTGACCCGTCTGTAAAGGTAGTCATTAAAATTTACAACTAAGAATTTACAAACCCTACAGGTAAAACGACTGTAACTGTTTTTAGTTTAGTTTTAGTTGAGTCAAATGTGGCTTTAATTTGTAATGGTTTAACGATTACACTGAATAGAGCTTGAATAATATTTCATTTACTTATTTTATTTTTATTTTTACTTTTATTTAGTAAATCTGAATAGATAATAGATGTACTCTCTCATTGTGCACCTTTTTCCAGAAGCATTACATTAACACATAGTAAACAAGGGAAAACAAAATAGGGTAATAATAATTAGAAAACAGAGATAATCTAAAAGTCCTAATTTAAGCTTTGAGGAAAACATCTGCAGGTCAATAACTTCAGTCTGTGTGTGTCAACAAGCCAAGAGAAAAACAATATAATAATATTTCTTTTAGTTAAACTTTCTGCTGAATTCATAAACTCAATCCATTATTTCCACCATTTTCTACATATATGTGCCTTAAGTTCAAGAAACAAATGTTAATTTTGCCACTACAAAAATTGTACAAGTAGGCGGTCCTTGATGTAGCCATTTTTAGTCCAATGGCCCAAAGGATCCAATGGACTATTGGTATCAGTTATCGTCCATCCGTTGTCCATAAACAATTTTTCAACAATCTTCTTCTTCGAAAACGTCCGTCAGAATGACTTGATATTTGTTGTGGAACATCTTTAGGGTAAGGTCTACCAAGTTTGTTCAAAGAATTGAGAAATATTGATTTTTGACTTTTTTATGAATTTTTAAAATTTTCAAAATCCCCATTGGTTTATAATGGGAGTGTAAAGTGCTATAACTTAAAAACAGTTGAAGATATTGATATAATTACTATTGGCAATAGATAGGAAGTTACATATGGGCTTTCATTTGGAGCCATGACCTTTGACCTTGACTGGCCTTGAAAGGTCAAACGAATGTCAATTAATGTCTTTAAATATGCTGTTGGACTACAGGACCCTTGGTCCTATTTTTGCTTTTGTGCACTGACACTTTATTTGTTCATTTCATAAGGACAGTGCACATTTATGAACATCCAAATTAGAATAAAATAACATGTAAATGGACAGAAATAGCTAATTTACATCCGTAGTGCTTAGGCAGGTAGCAAGAAACAGAACATTATAATTAATACCATACACATCAGGATAGAAACTGAAATGTGTGATATTTTGTTTATTCTCTACTTAGTTCTTACAAGGTAGTTTGGGTTTATTTTTCTAAACAGGTTTAGTCAACCAAACTAAATTTATCCAGTTTAACAGCACCAATTGTAAAGTAGCTGGAAGTTTGCGAAGCTTAACTAAGTTCCCACAATACTGACAATCATTAATATGTTGATTTCCACAACGAAATATCTCATAGGAGCTACAGACACACCCTATAGTATCAAGTCAACCAACATCAGTATCATCACAGATCAGTGGTAACTCCCAGTTCAGATCAGCTGATATAAGCTCAGGCTTCTTAAAAATGTTGTGTAATGGTGCTGCATAGCCGTGGGACCTGGAGAGAAACCTACTGGCCTCTTGTACCACTTTGAGGGACTCCTGGTGAAACTACTTGGCACTGTTATATGGAAATGAGTCGACCGGGGCAAGCAAATCCGACTTAAATTATTTAAGTGGATATTAGAATATCTATCGTTTGAGGAAATGAGGAAAAATTTCAGTGATGATAATCTTGGTGGTGTAAGTAACACAAGTAACACTAGAGGGCAGAGTTTCCTGCTTGAACACTGTAAGAATCATTTTATATTTAGTTAGCCTGTGTATCATTGTGCTGAACATAAGTATTTATTGTTTTGTGAAACAATGGATGGCTAATTAAATGTAATGAAATAACTGGGATCTGAACAGGTTTCTGACTTACTGTAACAATATACAGTTGGACTAGAACAAAGGGGGGTGTGGGATGAGGATGACCCGAAATATAGAGAGGAAGAAGGTCACCAAACACGCTTTCCCACCAAGCCCTGTCAGACACACACACACCCACACACACACATGCATATATACACAAGTGCAGGCCCACCCTGCAGTGTTGTGTTCCAGATGAGGGTGTGATACATCACTGCTGTCACTGCTTCCTTCACTACATCAGCACTTGCACAGCATAGCAACTGTCCCACAATATACTGCTCCCTGAAAATACAGTGAAACCCTACCTGAGGCTCAAAGCAATGCCATCTGCACTAAACTCACGGGAAATGAGTGTTTAATCAAATCCTGACAAAGGTTAAAGGTTACCTAAACCAGAATGATGTCGCAATTCTCTTAATGTATTATCCTTGTACAGACATCGAGCCTCTTTTATATTAAACTATGATCAGATAAAATCAGCTAATACTTCTGACAGATTTGTCCCCGTGAATAAAAGTAAGAAACATTGAACAGCTGTAGAAAATATATATTTTTACAAGTATCAAAATGCATACAGTACATGTTGCGAGAGCTGACAGGACATTGTTCTCTCAGACTTTACAGTAATTTCACTAATTCCTGACAATAGCAGAAATATCATTTAATATACAAATATATCATTTGTTCCATATCTGAAAGCATTTAAGCTTTATCGTCATTGAAAACTGAAAATAGATAACTAGTGACTCAGGCAAAAGACACCACGGTATCTTCTTGTCATTACACAGTGTCTCTTGCTGCATAAACAAGACTAAAGTTTTTTGTCTAAACATATTCCACAGACCTTTTTTTTTTGATCAATTTTCCTTCAGCTTGGCATTTGATCGTGAGAACTGTCAGTGTTTGAACAGAGATAAGTGCTAAAGAATCAGTCGCTTTAAAAACAGACAACACCAGGAAAAGAGTTTCCTTTTTCAGGGTGTTTGTGTCCCATCTGTAACCTCTGACCCCAAACCTTCTATACACTATGATTCACACATAACGAGATCCATGCACCAGCCTTTTCTCATTTCTCTGTCCGGTCCTGTTTATCTTGAGAACCTTTTTTCTTTGATAATATACAGAATAGGTGTATTTAAAACTGAACCAGCTCAGGTAATACATGTCCTCTAAATGCAAACATTTATTAAATAATTCTCTAAAGCAGATTTAATTTAGTGGTAGCTAAAATATTCTATACGAAGCAGTCAGGAGTTTGGTAATAGAAATGACCTTGTCTTTTATCAATATAACAACATACTCAAACACAACACAGAAATATTTTTGCCCTTACTTTTTTTCAAGCCCCAGAGCTTTTGTCATCATAACCCTGACTGATGTAAATTAAACTTACACCTTCTGTCGCCCTTTGAAATCCACACATTGTTGGTTTGTACTTTAAATTATAATGAAACACGTCAGTTAAACAGATAATTCATGACCTCCTTTTGCTTCAGGTTCACAAACTATCTGTAGTCATCCTCTCTGCAAACGCACACTCTATATTTGAACTTTACATTTGCAAGCTCCGTAGCTTTTGTCGTCACAACCCTGAACACCAGGTCCTCCAGTTAAAATGAATGTTTTGTGCAAATTGGATGTGACCAATGTCAGATGTCTTGTCAAACGGCTGAACATAAAAGACTTTCCATGATGTGTAATACAGTTCAGAATTTTCAATAATATATTTTGTCACAGTGAGTCTCTCTCAACACTGGGGGAGTCGGTGCTGTTAAAATATCACATTAACTTTGAAGCAGTGTCATTTCCCAATAGGTTTCCTCATTAGATGATATTTTTCTTCTGATTTGCAAAGCGTGGGTGAACTTGTCAGAAAGATTCAGTTAAGGTCACTTGTGAGATGAAAGCGCAGCGGCTGTCTATGTGTAAACAGTCTGCAGTCCTCAGGTAATAAGAGAATGCAGAGCATAGGTCAGAAATATGATATTCTCCATTGCTGTGGATCAGGTGCTGCCATCCCCATTCTTGGTCTTGAGCACTACTAAACTAACCATGACAGGGATCAAGCAAATGGGAGTTATCACCAGAGCAAAGACAATAACTGGTGGCGGATCGCTCAGCTCTTCTGTGGGACAATCCTTGAAGAACTTGGAGTGAATATTAACAAAGGCCTGTTCCACCAGAGGGTTGGGCCATGGGATCAGAAGACAGTCAGATATCTCCTCCGTGCAAAGGCTTAGGTTACTATATGACCTGAGGAGACAAGACGAAATGGTTCAGAAATCAGTATTATTCATGATTTAAAACAATTCTCTGTGGTAAAAGGACAAATATGGAACTAAACATGCATGTGTCAAACTTACCCACTCACGTTACCCCAGATGCACCAGTTGGTACTGTTTTGTGCCATTTCAACATCAAAAGGGTGTAGACATAAATCAAGAAGGCCAGAGAGGCAGTCCATTGTCGGTCCATGGTAAAACTCATGACAGAGGCGGCAATAGCCCATACAATTGTGAGAATTGTTCCCACAAGCTGCATGAAATAAAGTGTTAGAAAAAGAATGGAGGAATGAATCACAAGACAGAGAGATAGAGAAACATTAGAAAAGAACAGTGTCATGGATCTTCAGCAGATCTGCATTAAATTCAGAGTAAGATAATGATTATGTATGAGTTTATAGCTATGTAATCCTACCAAATGGCAAGATATCCTCTCCAGCACTGGCATCTAAAAGGCATAAAAACATTATGTCATATTAAATATACTGACATCAAAGAGTCAACATCAACCCACGTTAATGCTGCCATGTGAGGCGTTGTTATAGGAAAGACAGAGCAAGATAGAAAAGACTCATTTTGACTATTGTAGCTCATGAGTTCCCTTCACATGCCTGTTGTGGAGAGAGGCATTTGCAGCTGTAGAAGGGAGACCACACACTCACCGTAGAGAAAGGAGAGGAATACCCCAATGAAACCAAGCGCTCTCTTCATGTCAGAAAAAATGAATAAAGGTACGCTTTCCCCAACTGATGACCATGTATAATAAACTTTAACTTCTTAGATTGTGTACAGCGAGGCATAACAGGAAACCCGACAGGATGGAAGAGACGCAGTGTAACCTTCGGTTACCAGATGTCCAAACAGTGTTACCCGCGGTTACCAGATGTTCTCCGAAGATCTGTCTGACGGCCCTTCGCCTTGGCAGCAGCTCTTCCCCTCTCCAACACACGTTTCTTTTGGATTTTCTTCTTTTTTAAAGGGGTGGAGGCAACAAAGATTGTCCTCTCCATTCTCCCAAATAAAAAGGAGCACACCCAAGCTGGGCTGGACTCACATCTGAAAACCCTTTACTCTTTAACTCTTGTTCTGCTTTTTAGTCTCAGTTTCTCACAGTCGTAGGCCTGGCCAGCTCACAGCATGTGATTTATTTGCCTTTTGGGCTGCCTCTGCCAAATAGGAAACATAAGTAAACATTTAGGGCTTAGCGTTTTGGGGTGGATGTAATCATGACTCTGCAGGGTGTGCTGTGCAGACAGCCATGATTTCATATTTAGGTTAATTTGACCAAACCTGGAAGAGGTTGTTAGTCAGTTGTGACCAGCTGCTTAAAAGGCCAGCTATCAAAGCACACACGCTATGAAATGAAACATCCTGATATTTCCACCATACGTGTGGGAAACTTTTTCATGTCATGAGGAGCCCTGAGTGAGTTGCAGCTATAAAGTTGTTTCTCACTGTCAGACTCAGCACTTGGAAAAAGCAAGTGAAAAGCAGCGTGAATGAGGTGGTTTCATTGACTGAAACATAATGAAACGCATGGTGCATGTTTTCTCACGACCAACTTGTTAATTTATGTCACTGCAGCCACATGTTGGGCCTCTCACAACATCTGTTTGCAGACCAGCATTTTGATTTAGTAATGACATCAGGAAATGTGTCTTTTCAGCAGAGGAGGAGCTCAGAGTTGGGGGGAGTTGGCAGGGAAAGGAGGGGGACAGTCAGGGAAAAGAAAAAAAGGAAGGCACAGGATGAGGAACAGTGAAAGGGGCGCTGCTCCAAAGTTCCAGTTGTTTCACAACTCAGAGTTCATGTGTTGATCACAGACATTGCATGGGGTGAAGGATGAACAAATACAGGAAGTTGAGCCAGGTGGGGGCTGCTTATAATGAGGTTTCAGTTAACCTTTAACCCCAAACTATTATGGGCCTTGCGTCTACTGCTGTTGACCCCTCATTGGTGGAGACCTCCCGAGGAGTTTAGCTTGGATTCTCATAATAATGCGCACAAGGAGATCTTGGCAGAGAACGGGATTTCTGAGTACTGTTTTCTGTGTTTGTCCATTCCGGGACAAGCAAATGAGCTTGAGCAACTGATCCAAAACAGTCCACCAGTCAACGACAATATCTAATCATTATGCTGTTTATGATCATAGGAAATGTAAGTGTAAATAATAGTCATGTATTTCAAGTCTGTAAGAATAAATCAAAACCTGTATTCACATGCCTAATGAAATATAATACAGCTTAACACACTCAAATACCCCACAGAATGACACACTGACATTGCATGCACTGATTGCAACAGTTTAAGTACTTTGAAAGTACCCGGACTTTGTATAAAACAGCACTTATACGGTTTGTATAAAGGAGACCAAACTATCAACAGTAAAATGAGTAATAGAAAAAGAACTTACTAGTCGTCCCATTCATCATATCCGTTAAGTGATACTCTGTAGAACAAAAGTATGTCTGATGAGTTCAACTATTTGTGGTCAAACATCTGCTTTTTTTCCTCCTCATATTAAGGTAGAAAAGTAGAAAAAAGATACACATACCTACTGTTATAGTTGGATGCACTGCTAACTTTTCATCAACCAGACAAAGCACAGTTGTATGTTCTACTGCTTGAGAAACAAAGAATAATATCATATATTAATAATGAATATATAAAGTAAAAAATGCTACAATTGGCAACATTAGTATTTAACTAGAATTATTCGATCAATTCTAAAAATGGTGAATATTACGGTAAAGGAAATAACAAGGTGTGAGCTGCATCCTCCCATTGTTTGCTCTGTGGAAATCCTGTTATATTCAACTGAAAGATATTTTAGTGCACCTACCATTTTGCAATAATAGTTTTATTTAACTGAAAATGGCCAAATTATTTCTATCAACTGTAATAATCCAGATAGTTATTTTACGTTAGCAAGTGGCACAGTTTTTCCACAAAGCTAATTTGCTGTGTCATCTTAAAGAGATTCACTTAATGACCTTTATACGAAAAGGTGTAAGTGTAAAACTCAATCATGAGACTGGTTAAGCTACTTTCTCACAGCCATTCAATCACTAAAACCCCCAAAGCATTCCTCTGAAGTGGTGATACAGAGGTCGAGGAAAGAAGTTCATCATGTGAGTGAGGAAAAAAGACAAGTGAAAATTCTGTACTTACCCAAGATGAGAAAAGAAATAAAACACCTAGAGAACAAGAATAAAAAATGTCTGGTTGTCATTTTGCCTGTCATTGTTCTGTCTGTCTTCCTTGGTGTGCAGGGATTACATATCTCAACCTTTTAGCAGGAAGGCTCTATAAAACAACAGGAAGCACTCATTTCCTCAGATGGGCGGATGCTCACAATGGGAAAGCCTCTGATAAGGTTAGAACTACTGTGGTCCACTGGTGCACCACCATCACACTCTGACTTTATCTGTTTCTTTCTCTCATCCCGCTCACTCTTCTCAAATACACGGAGAGTTGGAGAGAGCTCCACCTTCTGTCTTCTTCTCCTCACTCCCCTTCGTTGTGTCTCTACCTTTGCTTTTCATCCATATTATCAATACAAACATATTTAGATGTCAATAATGGGTTCACACACTGCAGACTGGCATCACATGAACACGTGAATTCATTACCTCATACTACTATTTGAACATGTGACAATGTCCCGGTAAAATCTTTGCAAATTACACTTAATGGAAACTTTTAAACAGCATTTTAGAGAATATTTATCACCAGGAGAGATGAAGTTTACACACAGCATAAAACAGATGTATGGTTGTAAAGACACAAAAGCATTTGAGTAACATTTGTTTGCTGTATTACTTTAATTTGTCACCACAGGGAGATACTTTTTCCAGATGTTTGTGCTGCAATACAGAATGATATTGCACTTCTTTACTGGAGGTAAGTTTTTACAGTCTGCACTCTGTTACAACATCAGTGGTGATTACAAGCACCCCCTTCCCATTTGACGTCACACGGAGCTTCTGTTCTGAAAAGACAGTTGGGATCTCCAGTGTGAAAGTGACGCACTCACCAGCGTCACTGAAGGATGAAAAGTCTTTCTCAACTGCTGGGCTTGGGTAAAAGCCAAGCAGTTCAGGGCAACAAATGTTTCCACATTTCACTGGAGAAAAGGAAGACAGCTCTTAAACGTATAACTGGAAGCATTTTAAACAAAATCCATCAAATAGAAGCAAGGTCAGCATCAAATCTAGCATCACGGGGGAAATTAAACAGCTGTATGGATTCTGCAAGAAATGGCATAATACATTGTATATTTCCTGGTGGACACGTTGGAATAAATCTGCTTCTGTGAAATAATACTTAATATATGATCATTTTGATGAATTTAGAGGTTGGTGTTCAGTAAGCCTCTTTGAAAGTCTATTATCTGTTAGACTTTGTTGGAGATCACAAAAGATGCAACACATCTGAAAATGAATCCCAGAGACAAATGCCAAGACCAATGGATGCAGTTTACTTTATGCAGAATTAAAAAAATTCTAGCTGATAAGACCTCACCCATCGTATCGTCATGTGCGTTTGCTTTTGTTTGACAGTTCAGTATCAACATGGCTCGGGCTACTTCAAATCCCACTGTAGACACACCAAACATGCTGCATCATCTGATATACTTTTCCCGCTCACTGAATGCATAAGTAGCATCCAAGTAAGCTTGGCATAAACATACAGTCTATGGGCATAAACAGCAGCAGCACAGAGCAGTAGAGATCAACGACACGACGATCAAAGGGAAACTCATCATGCTGGTACAACACCAAATAAGATCAACTCATGCCAAGTCATGTTTGTTAGTCCAAATTAGACATCTCAGCAACAAGTAAGTGGGTGCTTTCAGTCGTGAAAAATGGCTGAACAGTGCCACCTTGTGATACAATGTGAGTAGTGTCAAGTTATTTCTCAGAATTGACAAATAAAGGCGTATAGTTTCTTGCTTTAAAATATCATGTTTATTTAGTAGGCTATATTGTATGTCAAGTACTTGCATTGATAATGACGTCAGATCAGGTTAGATAGAAAAATGTCAAACTTTATGATGATATTGCCAGTGTTTGCATGCAATTCAGTTAAAAATCGACCTATCCCTGCAAGCACACGTGATACTATAATCGTTTTGGTAAGTTTTAGTCACCAGCTGTCTGTAAAAACACGCTGTAATAAAATACTACATAAATTATTGATATAGCAACACGTCCTCCCTTGCAAAAATATATCCCAACAGTCACCAAAACAAGCCTTTTATTATGTTAATAAATATAATTATTATAAGTTAAGGTTAATATTGGTCATTGACATTGTGATGGCAGCAATAGCCCGAGGACCCATGGGAGGACCTGCATCAGGCCTCTGAAGGAGGAGGAAAAAGCGTCGGGCTCACCCTGCAGGAAGAAAGTAGAACAACAGCGGAACTGCTTTCCAATACGATGATCCAAAGGAATTTTTATGTATTTATTTTTTTTAGATGAATGTCACTTTTGTTAACAATCAAGTAAATATTTGACTTTTTTTTTTACAGTTTCACAGATATATTTTATAATTTAGTCAAGGATGTAGGATTACACACATATGTATATATTGATTTCTAATTTTGCCATCTTTTTCTTCTGCTCTGTAAAAATAGTGTGTATTATGGTATCGGTATGACACCGCCATGTATTTGTGATGCCCATTTAATGCTGTGATGAGTTTACTTCATCACACTGTGTGTATTTTCCACTTCCTCAGTGCCTCCTTTGGCAAAATTGATGTAATTTTATTTGATGGACCTACTATTTTCTAAATATTAATGATAATATTATACTAGCGTGCTGCTGCAAAGTGTTAAATCTTTGCGTATTTAGTTGGCTATCTGGCACCACGGACAGTTGCATCAGTTCCTGTCTATGCGTGTAAATGGCTGTGCCGTGGCTGCTCCACGCTACTTTTTATTCCCAGGACGCAGAATAGTAATAAATCCTCCTCTGCTAGGAAAGGCTGTGATCATAATAAAGACGTCACCCTCCTGCTCGGGTTGGCTCAGCCAGGCTAAGTGCGCAGCTATTTGTAAGCTACAACAACAACAACCTCCAGCACCATGCCCGTGGATAACGTAGGGATTTCTGTGAGATCCCCTCGCCGTGTGGAGACGATATCTGCGTCAGATCCATAGCGAAGGCAGCCTTTAATTGCGCTGGATCTCTCTGCTAAAAAAAAAAAAAAAAAAACACACTGAGGGACTTGATCGCGTTGCGGGCTGTTGTCGCAACAAATAGGACGCAAGACGTGGATTTGAAGGTATTTAATAACTGCGACACTGGATGTAGGGCTGGACGTGCACACGCGTCCGCTAGAATAACGTGGTCATTGTGGTGCTCGGTGCGCACGTCTTTAAAGTGTTCCAGATTTAAATGGATACGGTGGAGCTCCGCTTCAACGGGCTGCAGCTTAAGGACGTAGCGCACTTCATGGCTGTGGCTGAAACGTGTGCACGACTCCTAGTACGGGGGGAAAAAAATGCTCAATTCCAGCTTCCCACGCTCAGTTTTGCTTTTGTACTTATTTTTCATTTTGTTTCAGCTCAGACGGGAAAGTTGATGACCACTAATGTGATTACGAAACATTGAAAAACTGTACTACGCACTTTTCTGCTCCGCTTCATATTGCCTTTTTTTTTTTTTTTTTGAAGAGGCACGCCCACTCCTGAGCAATGTGGATGCCCCGTGCTGTGAAATAAATAGATACTTTACTTATTAATGTGCACATGGGGCGCCTGTTTGATCAGTATTTGCATAGTTCCCACGCTTAAGATCAAATGACCACAGGCAGTCTACCACGGGGCAGTTTAAAGGGTCTGTGTGGAAGGCATTTTATACCTTAGTTGTCAGTTTTGTTTTGCCAACAGAGGGGGGCGCTTTTCTAGTAGACTTCCAAGTACTGTGAATGGGGAAGTTTTTCATCTCTCACAGTAGTAGGTTCTAATGCTAATGCCAGAGAGGCATGTAGGTGGATATTACCAAAAGTGCTGCTTATAACCATATTAATAGATGTTTTATACAGAGAATGGATGCTGCAAAAGGTGTTTAATTTCTTCACTATCAACCTGCATGGAATACTTGGAATTCTTTGCACCCCCCCAAACTCTGCTCATCCTGCTGACATGGTCCTTTTGCATCTTGTATTTCTTTGCATCCTGCAGAAACGGTCCAAAGAATGTATCCTGTTTCGTGGTATCAGTGCATCTGTTACTCCAGTGATGTTGTGCAGCTTCACACCAGAGGATCATTGTCTTTTTCTTTTTTTTTTTTTAAAACAGAGCCATGGAGGAAACAGCTGCTGCAGCTCCAGCCTCTGGCACTGGAACTGTCCCACCAACTCCAAAACCTCAGCCTTCATCCCATGCACCTTCACGCAGCCTGCTGGAGTGGAGACGGAGGGTCAAGTCTGAGTACATGCGCCTTCGCCAGTTAAAACGCCTTAAAAAAGCAGAGGAGGTCAAAGTAGGTTATTGAGTATAATGTTTAGAGAAATATAATCTGGAGTTTTATTTAGATGTGTGCTAAGCCTATATACAGTAAGAGCGTGTTTCCTATGCGTGTGTGAATGTGAATGTGAATGTATGCATCTCACACTTGTTTTCTATTCTGCAGAACTTATTTATGTCTAACAGACAGAAGATCGAAGAGCAGACAAATCTCTTGAATTCAGATTGGTCTAAGCTCCGGATTCAGTCCATACCTTTGTCAACCTCCAGTGGACCTCTCTCCGGCAAGAAGGTTTGTATCTATAATGCTCTAAGGAGAAAGATAATAAATGTCATTGCCACGAAGACATAACAGTGGTCTGTTACCCCATGGAAGCTCATAATGCAGAAAGCCTAAGGGCGTACGGTAACAGCATCCCCTGTACTGTGTTTACAAGGTTTGTCTCCCCTGTTAAGGCTGACAATTTTACAGTAATGCTTAGGACTGCTCTAGTGCTTCAATCCACCTTTCGTTCTCTTCCAGATGTGTACGGTGGAGTTTGGTTTCCCATCATTCAAACCCCAAGCCATTGCTATGAGACCGCTGTCAACAGTGGCAGGAATCCCCTTCATGTACTCCTGGTCGCCGCTGCAGCACAATTTCATGGTATGAAATAAATCTCATTGGTTTGTGGGTGATGCAATTACTGTGTTATTACTAGTGTGGAGTAGCTATATGTGGGTATATGATATGCTACATGGATATTATTATTAAAATTTGAATTCCTCTGGAGTATCGTAGATGCTTGCAGGAAGTGACAAGATACAGCATATTTGCATGTACATATGTATGCTTTACCTGAATTTATTAGGTAAGTATAATCTAATAAATTTTATATATATATTGTAGGTAGAGGATGAGACATTCCTTCATAACATCCCATACATGGGCGATGAAGTCCTGGAACAGGATGAGGCCTTCCTGGAGGAGCTCATAGACAATTATGATGGTGTCCATGGCGACAGAGGTGTGGTTTTTTTCTGCATATATTCTCTATCTTTCATTGTTTGATATCACGCTGATAAACTGCACAGGGTATCAATACAATGTTAAGTAATCATGGAAGAAATGGTCGATCAATTATGATAGAACAGATGATAGGTGATAGAAACAGTTAAGTGAAAATACTCCACTATAGGTAGAAGTTCTGCTTTCAAAACCTTATTTATGTTAAAGTATGTAACTATTATTAACCAGATGTACTTAAAGTATGAAATGTCAAAGTAGTCATACCATATAAATATGCTTGTAAGTGTTTTAACTATTATATATGATGTTTTTGGATTCATGTTACCCCATTAATGTGTAATGTAGCATTTTACTGCTGCACATGTAGACTCATTTGAACTACTCTAATCTTGGTAGTTGAATCTACAGTAAAGCATCATATTTCATAAGTTCATCATATGTCTATAGTGTTGCTGCCTTGTGAGAACCAGGTATCTTTAAAATGTCACATTTTGTGAGCTCAATGATAATGTATTTCCAGGAGGTGCATTTTCTAAAGCATCAATTAACACTTCCTCCTTCAACTTACTAAAAAAATATTCAGTATTAACACATTTGGATGTATGTGGTTTTCACTGTGGAGGGAGGGTGTGAATAACTATCAACTCAAATATAAGTCAAGCTGTTGAACAGAGTGGGGTGAAAGGTAAAATACTTATCTTTGAGATGTAGTGGGGTAGCAAGCTACATAAAATAGAAATGCTCAAGTACAGTTTTAAGTACCTCAAATTTCTATTTAAGTACAGTACTTGAGTAAAACCCCTCTACTAATCATCAGTATTAACAATAATTTTCTTCCCAGAGGGAGGGTTTATCAGTGACGAGATCTTTAAAGAGCTTGTGGAGGCCTTGAGCCAGTACTCTGATCATGAGGAGGAGGAAGAAGAAGATGCAGCTGCGACAGAGGCAGTGGGGAAGAAAGAGGAAGAACGAGTGATGAGGAGGAGCTCGGTGGAGGCTTCAGAGGAGACCAAAGCTGGGACCGTGACATTCATCAGAAGGAAGAGGAGGAGCACTACTGAGGGTGAGAGTGAGAAAGTTTAGAGTTGCGCATTTGTGCGTTCAGACTTTGTCCTGTGAAAGAACAAGAGGGCAGCTTGAACAAGGCCAGTACTGTTCTTGTCATTATACTGTACAGCTGCTACAAGGTCACCCCGCCACAGAGGCTCTTGCACTGGCATTGTTTACTTTAAAGCTGTCCCTGTCCCATTGCTACTGGGAGTGAGGAAACCTGTTTGTCCATGACACTGATATGCCCCAGCTCTAATTACACAACTTAATGACCCATCAGCTTTATGGAAAACTAAGGTGTATACACACTCTGCCAACACTTAGTGAGAGTGAAATGGAGAAATGGAACTGCATCTGGATGCACAAATGCATGCATGGATGTAGAGTTTATAAATGAAAGGCATCACAAAACTTTTATTATTAGAGAGAAGTGTTGTCATTACAGTGAATGCTAAAATTTTACATCAAGGTTCACATAGTTGCTTATTAACCTAGATATTAGTGCTTTATTAGTCATTTTAAAGTATTTATTAATGCTTTATTGCATTACCATATTCTATAATTACTAGACCATTACCAATCACAATCTTAACATGTTCTGCTAAGTATGGGCGCTATTTAGACTTCACTTAGATTTATAAACCCATTATTATTGCTTGTTATTGTGTGTATTGTTACATAACAATACAGTCATGGCCAAAGTTTTGGCAGTGACAGAAATGTTGATTTCACAGCATTTGCTGCTGTTATTTTGGATATTTTTTGATGTATTTCTGAGGTGCACTTAAGAACAATTAGAAGTATTTTATGAGTTTCCAAATCTTTAGTTGGCAAATAAATTATACTTATGTAAAGAGTCAAATTCTGTTGGTCCAAAAGCCTTTGGCCACGACTCTAGACCATTTATTTATGTATGTACAGTAAGCCCATACTGACCAAAATGTTTTATGGCTATAATTCATATTTCCCAGTTTTCTTACTTATTATCAATAAGCAACATTAAAGGTATTATTGACGGAGAATTGTCCACTTCGCAGTTGTTAATAGCATATAGTATATGATAATGCAGAATAAGGCTTAATAATGACCAATAAAAGCTATTATGCTACTTTTATACCATATGCTAAAACGGAGCAATATGTGATCTTAAATAAAACATTTGACCAAAAGAAAATGTTAAAGTAAATATATGTTTCTGTATATCACAATCTTATATCTGTTTTTTTGTTTTGCTAACTCTGTTCTTTTTTCTCTCTCTCCCAAAGCAAGGGACCTGTCCAGCAGCAAGAAGATTCCCAATGATAAGATATTTACAGCCATCGCTTCAATGTTCCCGTACAAGGGGACCACAGAGGAACTGAAGGAAAAGTAAGAAAAGTGTGGTGAAACTGGGGATCCAAGTGCACAATGCTGAACAGACCGTTGCTTAGTGTTCACCATGGAGACGCAAGTTGTCAGGCAAGGAAGTAATAATGGTGGCTCGTTCTCAAGCTCTCTGACTTAAAGGAGCAGTTGTATGAGTATATGAAAGAGCTTTACATAACAAGGTCATCTTGCACAGAGCAGGATTCCAATAAGAGTCCAAATACTGGTGTGACAAGTATAGGTACTTAAGGACTATGCCTATTTCTAATATACCAAACACCTATTTTGTACATATAGTGCTAATTTCTTGTTTTAATTTGATTTTTTAGTCTATTTATTTTGAGTTAAGAGGCTATTCATTTTCCCTCCGAGGATAAATAAAGTTAATCTCATCACATTAGGTTGTAATAAAAGTGTTCTTCTTTTCCTCCACAGGTACAGAGACCTCCTGGAGCCACCCAGCCCAGTAAAGCTGCCCCCCCTCTGCACCCCCAACCTGGACGGTCCTTTTGCAAAGTCTGTACAGCGGGAGCAGTCTTTGCACTCCTTTCACACCCTCTTCTGCAGACGATGCTTCAAATACGACTGTTTCCTGCACCGTAATGCTCTATTTATTTTCCATACTCCTATATTCTCAGTTGGCTGCATTTGTTAATACATTAATAGATTTACCCAGTTCGTTTATTGTGTGCAAAATGCAAAGAAAAGTACCGAAGTAAAGATGTGTTTTGTTCTATTCAAAGCCTTTCACGCTACACCCAATGTTTACAAGAGGAAGACTAAGGAGATCCGCATGGAGACTGAACCATGTGGTGTGGACTGTTTCCTGTTACAGGTATGTCAAGTAGCTTTTTCCAGGTCTTCTTAACATTGTCAGAGTTTCACGTCTTCTTACTGTTTTGTCTTTTCTCACGACATGTCCTCTTTTAAAGAAAGGGGCTAAGGAGTTTGTAGATCAGAATCTGTTGCGGTCACAGAGGTCTCGGAGGCGGAGGAGGCAGCCGCGTCCCACCAGCTCCAGCTGTCCTGGACCGTCCGGGTCCACTGAGGAAAGCAAGGAGGGTGACAGTGACCACGAAACCACCTCCTCATCAGGTAGGCTTCTGATTTCACAGCAGGCATCGGAAGATCTCTGAAACTTTACAGCCTCTCATTTTATTAGTTTTTTAGGTCCCTGTTTCTCAGCGGCTCTAAAGTAAATGAAAAATTCCTGTTAATTGTAGTCTTGCACTTTAGAGTGCATCCTCTGAAGGTCCATACACCACAGTCACATCTATCCCAGTGTGTTTCTGAGAATCTGAGTCATTGCGTGACTAACTGGAAGCATCATTTACCATAATAACCCCCGAAACTCCCCCCATTCTGAAAGGCTGTGTGCCCTGACTGACTACAGCACTTCAGAAAAGTGAATTTGGCTTGAGATGACAGTTTTCATATCCTGCTCTCTCCTCTGTTTCCTCTCTTACATCTTGTCTCAGTATCAACTCTTTCTTGCCAAACAAAATAAACTAACCATTAACTTTGCATGCCTCAGCCCCAACATAAACACTTTGTTCCCTCTCGCCCTCCTACTGTTTTTTTTTTTTTTTTAAATTTCTATTGACATCTTCATGTGTAGAGCAGCAGGAGGAAAACAAGAGAGACCC
>JAPQRQ010000027.1:21199581-21216374 GCA_037367365.1 Apogon talboti
AATTACCAATAAAGTGCCAGCATGGTACCAATATGCCTTCTTATGAGTAAGATCCACAAGTAAAAAGCTGTTCTTTTCCATGTTATAAACCAGAAAATAAAAAATTATCAGTATGTTGTACTAATAGGCTATTATTTTCTGCAATGAACAGTACAGAAAGATGCACAGCAGTGTTTACTTTCTATCTGTTTTTATGTTATCAATCATATCTGATATTTCTGTTGTTTCTGAACACAAAATGCTCCTGAAAAGCCACATTACACTTTGGACACTAGATCCACGGTGACCTTAAGTGGGCTTGAGTACAACTGAGGTGACATTTGGTCTTTGGTTTGATTTCTTTTAGCACCTGCTTCTGGCTCCATCAGATGTGGCCGGGTGGGGCACCTTCATCAAAGAGCCTGTTCAGAAAAATGAGTTCATCTCAGAATACTGTGGAGAGGCAAGTCCCTGCAGCTTAGTTGCTTAGCTTCATGAGCTCTCAAGTTTCACAGATGTAATTAATTCAGTGTTTGTTTTACTTGTGTGTGTGTGTGTGTGTGTGTGTGTGTGGGTGTGTGTGTGTGTGTGCAGCTGATCTCTCAAGATGAAGCAGACCGACGCGGTAGGATCTACGACAAATACATGTCTAGTTTTCTTTTTAACTTAAACAATGGCAAGTAGTCCCACTCTTCTTCTGTTGTCATTGTCCAACCATTCCATAGTTACAGTGTATTATACAATTCTTAATGTTCTCTGTGTCTCTTAGTAGACTTTGTTGTGGATGCCACGCGAAAAGGGAACAAAATCCGCTTCGCAAATCATTCTGTAAATCCAAACTGCTACGCAAAAGGTAAGACAGTAAGGCGTCTATAAGGTTAAATAGGAATTGATTATAATTTTTTGTGAATACAAGTGAATAATTGTATTTTGGTTGAATATATATGCATAAGAAGCATTATTTCACAGAATAAGCTGAAGCTGAAGGCTTATTTTGCTTATCCTGTTTCCAACCCTTGAATTACACAGAATACAACCATGCCAAAGAAATAAAAACACATAAACAATCCAAAATTAAGTCATTATCCTTAATAATTTTACAGTAAGTAATTTCAATTTCAAACCACATAATTTCAACTCATCTTTAAGTTAATTTCATAGTTTGATGTAAAAAACAAACACATCTATATTTTACATTTATTCTTACTTACTCTTAAATTATAATTCCCTTGTCTGAATTCTCAACTAGAAGTATTTGCAATGTTTTTAAAATATCCAATATCTAGAAATTTCAGTATGCAGGAATCTATAAAAAGTCAGTTTGCATGCTCAGTATAGCCAGCTTTATTTATTTATTATTTATTTCAACATTAATCTGGTTTATAGGGTTTGATTTATATACATTTCTCCACACTAGTGAATTCTCCACACAGTATAATGTATGTGGATTTTCAAGTGAGTAGTACATTATGTCAGGACATTTATTGCTCAATAAACCCCTTGTTTAGTTCAAAATGGCAATAGATTCAGATAATTTATATGTAATATATTGTATATGTGGTTTCCGACAGGGTTGTTTTTCATACGCTCTTTCATTTTGGGTGTTGTTTGTTGCCTGATGTTGTGTTTCCTTAAATTGAAGTGGTAATGGTAAATGGAGACCACCGCATTGGGATCTTTGCCAAACGAGCTATCCTGCAAGGAGAGGAGCTCTTCTTTGACTACAGGTAGAGGCCTTGTTTTTTTTTTTTTTTTAAATCTCTACATCAGTTTCAAAGTTAAATTTAAAAAATCTGATTTTACATTAAGAGCGGTATTGAATCTTGTAGGTACTTGATGCTAATCCAGTCACTTCATCTTCCTCTCACAGGTACAGTCAAGCCGATGCCCTGAAATACGTGGGGATAGAGAGGGAGGTAGACATGACTTAGCTGTGACTGCTGCCTACCTCCATCTCCGGTCCTTAACTCTTCATCCACCCACTAACGCTTCTGTCCCTCCCTGCAGCATCACATCTAGCTGATGAGTGTCCTATGAACAGTTACTGTCTTGGCCCTCTCTGCTGCACATCCAAAAATAGAAGAGCCCCTCCCTGCTGTTTGCAGGTGCTCCAGCGCTGCAGACACTGCACCACCTCCTTTAGTGACAAATGTCACCCCTCCCCTTCATCTGCCCAAACCTTGCACCTTGCAGGACTGTGCGCCAAGCTTATGAGACTAAACTATTTAAACTGAAAATACTATTATCTGTACTGTTTACCGCACCAAGAGGATCACACACATTTACTTTCATTTTTCCATCTCGTCAGAGCAAAAATGTTGTGATTACCCATAATGCATCGTAGTGTTAATCTTTCAGCAGTTTTGTTCCTGTACTTATATACTGGCTTTTGTTTGATCTCTCATAACATAACGCAAGCTTTGACATCGTACCTAATGATGATCGGTAAAATGCATGTGCTATCTCTTGGAAAACAAAGAAATGAACATGTTAGTTACCAATTTAGCTTCAGTCAGATGCTGCTCTGTGCAGTCCGTCAGTATTGTAGTGTGATGTTACCCTCTGATTGTTTTTCAAAGGGACTTGACCAGGTTTGACAGCTTCGTATGTTCTTTTGTGAACCTGTTTCAGCAGCTAGCATCACCACCCCATCTATGGCGAGATAAGTTCTTGTGCATTTATATCATTCTCTGCAAAAATAGGCAACCAGACGAGAAACCGACTGACTGAATGTAACTGTAGTCGATGGTGAAGAGATCTCATTCCTCCTAATTTTCCATATTAATCCATTGTATTGGTACTCAGAGTAATGTACATGAATATCTAACAGTTATCATGTTTACATAATTATAGGCATCACGCTTTGTGAGGCAAATAACTAATTAACCAGTCCTACAGTAAATGTCTTCCTTTAAAAAATAATAAGTGCCAAATGATTCCACACAGAAAGGTGAGACATTTGTGGATGTGTTACATAATTCACAGAGCTTTGTTTAAGATAACCATTGCAAGGTTACAACGATGGAAAAAAAGCAAAATTATCAGTGTTTGACCAAATATTAAACTCCCCTACATGTGAATGTAAGATACCATTTATTATGGTTTTTTAAAGTCCAAATTTGTTTATGTTTTTTTGTTGTTTTTTTTTTTCATTTAAAAGCCCACTTTGAAATGAGATCTTTCTGAATGGAAATGAACAAAAATGGAGTTTACTGCTATGTACAGTGTATGCCTATAAAAATAAAAGTTTAACTTTATACATTAAAACATGTCGCAGTCCTTGTGTGTTTAACCCATAATCTGAAGAAAGAAAAAAAAAGAAATGACAGATTTTCCTTCAAGCTTCTTTTATTGAGGTGGTGGTTTGGATTTAGGTACCTTCATTTACACAGTAATGGTCATTTACAGTGAAGGTATTACAAAATAAATTGGAACATACTGATGAACAAATAAAAATAAACTGAAGTGTAGTCACAAACATAACTGTAATCATTACTTCTGGTACCTGTTGCAGCAGGATTCAATTTGACGGTGCAGAGAAGTGTAACCTGCCGGTCTCTCCCTCTGGTGCTTAATCATCGGATGTGATACAACAGTGGACAAGGTATCTGCAGACTTTTATGGCCTTTATAGGTATTAAAATAACTACAGTTGCTGCAATATGAAGCAGGTTGTTTAAATTCACATTACACACCAGCTTTAACTGTATTTGACAATATTCTATCTTTGTGAAGCATTAAATACTACTTTAAAAATCTTCATGTTCTCCATTACAAATCTAGCAGATACCCTGTTTGAGCTAACATCTTGCTGACCAACTCCCTCTACTGGCCGTCTTTATTTTACTCCGTTTTATTTGCATCCCTTGCCTCCATTATCAAGATGCAAGACATTTGAGGATCACATTGTGCTTCAGTGTCACTTGAAATCTGAGTCACTCGTTCATTAAAGCCTTGCTTCACTGTTCAACAGTAAGTGAGTTTTATAGATGGAGATTTTTTTTTATTATCTCAGTTACTACCTAACATCAGAAGGTTGTATCTTGGTGGGCAAACTATAAATACACAAACAATTAAACATCCATTCAGTCACATGTACACACGCTCAGGGACCACGCATGAGTTCAACTGTGAATTGCATGAAGTGACACTGCTAGGCTGAATGTTTACATTGACTTTCCGATGATATCAGTGAGGTGCACATATTTATACAATGCATGACATGACTCTTGCCCACTAGGCAACAAAAGCATACGACTTTGTTTAGTGTGTAATAGAATTTTTGAGTTGTGATTGTCCATTTAACAAAAACACAAACTTCCTCATACTGGTGGCAAATCAACAGTTTCACTCTGTTTCTTCACTTTTCAGCACATTCTTAAAAATATAGCCTGTATATGCCAGTTTTGGCCATATCTGTACATTTTCATACATTGCTGTACAGTATTAGCAAGTCCTGCATTTACAGTAACTGCAGTTTTTACATCCGCTGTACATTCTATCTCTGTACAATTCTGCACAGTCCTGCTCGTCTGCAACAAATCAAACCAGTAATGTTGCGTTTTAGATGTGTACTACTGCTACAGAGAACAAGTACTGTACTTTCTGTGTCCTGAGCATTCTAAAAAAGCTACCATGGGTAATTACTTTCAATGTTGAAGCAGCCTACGATGAAAACATCACCGCCGTCTTCACTGTAGTATCTGCTCATACATTACAGAGTCAAAAGATTTACATTCAGAGCTCTCCATTGAACAGATTTTAACTTGTTTTCTACAAACCATAGGAATAAAAAAGTCACTTAACACATTATTCATATATTCACGTATACACCCATTACATCTTAATTGCTATTTTTGCGCCTGCAAATTAAACATTAGCATCATTGGTGGCTGAAAGAAGCTCATATTATGGCATGTTACTGTAAAGTGCGGTCTGCATGCTCTACATATGCATAGCCGATATATGGCATTTGTTTTTTATTTGTTTTGTTTTCATTTAGTTTTTTAACATATACAATAGTGCCTTAGTGTCAAGAAGCGCCAAGTGATTGATGGTAGCCTGAAGCTTTGGTTGCACCGAATGTCAAATGGAATTTCATCTTGCCTTAGAAGGAAATTTCATTTAACTATAGGTAGAGTATTTTATTTCACCTAAAGCGGCTAAACAAGCAGCAGCAATGACAGCGCAGTCAGTCGCTGTCTTGCAGAATATCCAAAAATATTCAAGCAGTGTGAGTTAAGTAAATGATCAGCATTTACACTTGTGGCCCTCTGTACATATGTTTTTGTGCTGGAGCATGTGTGTTTATATGTCTCCGCGTGGCTTTAAGGAACCGCCGTTTCCTGAAGGATGTTTATTACTGAAGATGTGGAGTTTGTGAGGCAATACAGTCACTGGAAGTGCCTGCTCTGACAAAAACACCGTAGCACCGAGTTACTGGAAGCTTGACCTTTATATACGTAAGCACTAGAAGTAAGTCAGACGGAATGCAAACACGGACATCACCCTGTCCTTAGTCGGTGTTATCAGATCAACTTTTGTTGTGAGTCTGCACTAGACCAACAACCATCTGCTGTTATTTCAATACCTCATCTGTTAGCTCTCACACCTAGAGGTTTAGTATCTTCATAAAAAACAAAACTAAAAAATAACACTCTCATTTCTAAAGCCCCATGGTTGAGAATCTGAGCATACTGTTATTGGCAAAGCTGCTATCTACTGACACTATGGCAATTCTGAATCACCTACATGTGCCATTCTGTATAGGTAACGCACTGTTGTTGGCGGCAATACAACAAATATAAGCATATATACCTTTTACAGTCTTTATATGTGTCATCTCAAAGCTTAACATTTCAAAGCTCCATGCTTGTCAGTGTGATCTCTCTCCAGTTGGTTGACTTTAGCTAACACTTTTGTCTTATAGATTTGGATTTTTTTTTGTTTCACTGCTTCTCTAGAACAGCTCTCAGATGTGCTCACTGCTAGAACCCACAACAGATAATCTACGGTGTCAAAAATGGCTCAAAGAGAGATTGTCATCAAAAGGTATATCTTTGACGGAAATAAATGCATACAGTAATTAATGATAGGTTTAAAGCATCTGAAAAAAATGCAATCAATAAAAGACTGAAGACTTGTGTTTTGGTTATTGATAGACATCCAATAAAATCACGTTCCCACATTGTCTAACCTAACCCTATCTGAATAAGCTATTATGGTTCCATCAGATCAAGCTTGCTCAGATGAGGCACTTCAGTAATTCACCCTGCAATACAGTGTGAGACTTGTTGGCTACTCACGCAACATGGGGCTTGATTTGATCTCTGAACCCAGCAAAACTAGAACTTACCAAAATACGTACTATGTAGAGCACCAGGCATCAGATCCCACTTAACAGGGGAGAGAACACGAAACGAAATGAAAAAAATAATAATAGTCGAGAGAATTAGAAAAACTTAACGCAGGTATCTGTGGTTGTTGTAAGTGCTATTTCCCCTCTTCCCAATCCCCCAAGTCAAAACCCCACCCATTGTCCCGTAAGTCCTGTGACGCTAGTCGCTCCTGAACTCCTCTTCGATTTCTGGGAGGTTCTTTTTTTCTCTCCTTAGGGTCTCAGTCAGCGGCCTGGAGCTACTGGGCGACTCCAGGTTCTTGGGTTCATTGGTGTGGTAGCTGCCTTTCTGCTGGTACGCATAGACGTAGATGCTGTACAGACCTCCAAAGAGCAGCACCAGTGCCAGGATGACAATGACTGGAATGTAAAAATAGCTCAGTCAGAGGTAATTTGCAGCACAAAGAGGAGAGAGGTGCACTGAGAAATACTGATGAGCAATTTTCCACGTTTTCCATTTCAGTAGCTAAATTGTTGGTATGGATGTCCTGTTTTACATAGGCAGTCAAATATGGCTGCTGTGCCTTTTAGTCTTGTGTTTTCTTCTGCCCTTCACAACAAAAATTGATTTTCATTGACAAACTCTATATCTTTTTGTGCCAGTGCAGTAAAGAGAAAGTATTAGTGGAGCATTTTCAAAAGCAAAAACAGCACAGAAACTAATTTAATGTAGTTCTAATCATAAAACAGATCTAAGAAGTCCGCTGGGTTTGTGAATTTAGAGCTAATCTGGTACACGGAGAGAGGTTATTAGAGGCTTTATCAAGCAAGATCTTTCAATGGATTTTGACAGTATCAGGAAGGCAGTGGAGGTTTCCGAAATGATTTGCTCCATTCTCCTCATCTCAGTCTGTATTTAGGAAGCTGAGTAGGAACAGGCTGCAGCTGCACATGGCTTAGTTCAAGCTGCAAAAGGTTTAGACCTCAGCTCTGCTCCTTTTCTGAATGTGCTGTTTATGCTTCCACTGTGTTTACTTGGGTTTCTTTTCACAGTCCAACAACTTGCAGGCATAGTAAACTAGGAACATAAAAAGGGCCTGTAGGTGTAGGTCTGTTTGTCAGTCAGTGTGTTCGCTGTGTAACGGGCTGCTGAAATGTCTACAGTTTTCCCCTGTTGCTCTGCTAGTGCATGTTATAAAGGCCTTAGGTTCATAAGCCTCAACAAATGAGCTGCTGTGGATGTAGAATATGAAATCCTATTTTGCACAAAATATTGTATATTTAATAATATTGCCCTAATGTAAGACATTCTTTAGTATCATTTAGGCAAATTTTGTTCCACGGCAAAACCTCAGAGTTAATAATAAGACAACATGCATGGTAAAGAAGGTGTGCAAAATGGGTTTTTAAGTCACTACTGCACAAAAGGGAACATCAAACTCTGAAACACCCCACCCCCCCCACCCCAGTTTTGCAACTATGCACAGGTGGTGATACCCAAAATACAATTTTACAATTACTCTGAATACAAGGCCTGACCAAAAAAAGTCCCCACCTGGATTTTACTCAGCAAATAGGTCAGAGCCTCCCATTGGATAATTACTGCAGTGACTAATATGTTTCATCTGCAACAAGTTATTTATCTACAACTGATGGCGAGTGTAGCTTTTCATTTCTTAAACAACTATCAATGTGTTGGTGAGAATAAAGACTGGATAATGCTTGTAAAAGAGTGGTTCAGGGAGAATGAGAGGTCATTTTCACATATGGATTGGCCCCCACAGAGTCCACACCTGAACCCCATTGAGAGTCTTTGGGATGTGATACAACTGTCCGCCTTTCATGATCAACACATCTTGGCAAAAAAAAAAAAAATGATCCAAATATAGATGGAAATAATGTTGTGATATTTAATTTACTTTGACATTGCATATGCACTGTGTGACATACAGGATGACACAGCAACAGATGCTGATGATGAGGCTACAGAAGAGGAAGGCCCTTCTGCATGACCAGTCCTATTTTATGGGTAAGTTCAAACCTGATCCAGTCTCATTTCAACCTTGCACATTTTGTTTGATTTGTCCTTGGTGTAACACTCACTACATATGCACAGCACCAAAATAGATGGGCATTCACATTTTGCTCACTCCTCCACTGCAGCGACTGAAAAATCAGAGTTTTTATAAGAAGAAAACGACACATATCTTCTAAATCGTGCATGCTACTTAATTCCCCGCTTGGAAAACAAGTGCAGTATTGTGATTTTTCTAAAAGCCCTGTATTTTAGCCCATAGTTGTGATGTCTTATTCATGGCCATTGTATCCTGAATATCCAACAGGGCTGAGATCTGATACACAAGAGGGTGATTGTTGGGATGCCTGAACTAATCTTTAATGACATGCTGGTGTTCTGCATTAGCATAATACTTCTGAATCTCAATGATCTATTGAGCCAAAGCGTCTATCAGTGATAGAACAGTAAGCCGGGCCCATGCAGACTAAATATAGTTGATCCGGTAAAGGTCTCAGACAGGGACGGAGCATGGCGTCTCTGTACTGCTGTTTAATCCTGAGACTCCAGCCTCTCCTGCTCATCAGGGGGAACTGCTCTATTTTTTTTCCTTCATCTTTAATACTTTGCTGCCAATGCTGTGTTGCCCTCTCTGCCATCCAGAGTGTTCTCTTGTAATAAGATACCGTAAGGCCTTGGGGACTAAATAAGCAAAGAAATATATTATTTCAGTCAAGGTGATCCAGGTCAAAAAGCTGTTTTCACCTGAAGGTTGTGAACAGGATGAGGATGTGCGAACACTGTGTAGAAATTATCAGCATCCATTAACAACATTTATCAGCAGCAGATGTTAGTGCTTTATTTTGGTGTTAGATCAATGTCCTAAAAACATCAATTTGTCCGATGTTTATGTATACTCAGACTAGTGTGAATTGGAGGAGACTTTAATAGGCATCAAGATTCAGGAGGGATTTTAGAGAAATTTAGGAGGTTGATTTGTGTCATCTGGGACAGGAGAGAAGAGGTGAGTAAGATACAGACAAATGAGAGGATGTCCTTTAAAAATACATGAATAATCCATTAAATGTCATGTTACTCAACATATTTTCAAACTCAGATTTCATCAAGAAACAAGGAATAAACTGTATTCATTCAAAACCTTACCTGTTATCCAAAAAAGCCCTAGGTCATCATGGATATACAAATACTCTGCAACAAAGAGAAATAAGACAAATAATTGAATGAAAAGAAAATTATAGTTTCTCTGTGTGCCGATGCATTATGCAAAAAAAAAAATAATAATGCACCCACCTATGCTAGTAAACCAGGGGTCGACCTCCCATGGCACATAACCCAGGACAGGAGGGAAAGCGCCGCAGTTGGACTCCGAGACGTAGCCTTGTGTCGTTACCGGAGGGTCTGTTTCATTCGGACGGAAGTAGGCCTTTAGAGGAGCGTAGACGTTGTATCTGACCCCGGATATGCAGCCGATGAAGCCTGGAGCGTTATGCCTCTGGATCTCATAGTCAATGTCACCGACCTCTGCAGGGACAGGCAGAGACAACAAACCAGTCAGCAGAATTCCTATTTTTAATAATAAATTGAAAGGGAGCATTTAATGTGCATACGAGGCCTGATTAGCAAGTGGTAAATTAGACTTTTACCCATCACTCTGCCCATGAACATGGACTTTGGAGAGTCAAACCTGGCATCCTCCACCAAGGTTATCTTTTCCACTATGGGCTCCATATAATCCACCTGGAGGCAGGGAAAAAATATGCTTTACCTGTTTTATAGTAACACTACTTTTACACTGTGTTATGTAGAGGTTTTTATCGTGTTTTATTAATCACTACTTTCTTTTGCAATCAAAATTAGGAACCAGGTTTTGGAAATATTAGTTGGACTACCTGATTCATACTGTCCTAGATAGAATGTATTATTTTACTGAAAGCAATCAGAGATTACAGTTTATAGAGTGTGAGCAGCGAGGGCACCAACCTGTGTTTTGATGGTTCTGTTGTGTCTGGTTATATTAATGTAGTGGGGGTATCCATCTGCCAGGTTTCTGTGAGTCAACTGGTACTTGTGAGTTATGAGACCCAGTTTATACCTCAGGTCTACGCTACCTGAGAGATTAGAGACAACAAAAATATTATTTCAGCATGTATCACATATATTCAGGTGTTTCTTTGGTGACTCTTAGTCTCAACATTATTAGTATAGTATTTGGCAGTCCTATAGCTGCCAACACTAAAAGACAAGCCTGTTGTGATGTGTGATGTTTGATATTGTGATCAAATGTTATGTTGTGATGTCCTCATCTCTCTTAATTGTATAGCAAGTGTCTGAATATGTGTCTTGTGTTATATTGTATAAGTATTGTGTGTGCTCTGTGCTCCCCTAGCAGTTTGTCACGTATATGTTATTGTTACATTATTGTCCAGTTTTTCTGTTGTAGATGTATTTTTCTGCTTTTTTACATCATGGCCAGGGGACTACAGATAAAAACTAGCCTTCTGGCTAATTCTGGCTTTTTTAACCATGTGTAATCATGTGTTTTTATGAAATTGCATTGTCCCCTTTCAAATAAACTAAACATGCTACACACAGATTGCTCATGAGCTTCTCTTACCATCAGTCTTGAGGATGACGGCAATGTAGTCCTGGACGAAAGAGCTGATGTACAGCAGCACAGCTGGTGCGTGAACGGTGCTGAAACTGAACTCTATGTCGTCAGCCGTGTCGTTGTAGCCCAGACTGAAGTTGTCGTAATGTGGGTCTATCCAGTTGGCCCATGCCGCTTCATCTGATACAGGCTTTTTTCTTATATTGTACCTCAGCCACGAGCCAATTTCAAAGTAGGCGCCGATGTCTAAGAGAACACCATCGCTGAATTAGATTTCTCCATTCGTTAAATATTACTACAGATATTTCGTCAGTATTTTAGCTCACCTTTATGACAGTAGAACCCATCAAAGGCTGTGTTGTTACAGTCACAAGTGTAAGAAGCATAGCCCTCAATACACTGGCCACTGTTTCGACATGGGATGGTGGCATTGAGACACTGTCCGGTACAGTTTCTTCTTATTCCTTGTTCTTCATTAACCTTCCCCTCTAAATCAAGAGGAACACCGTTCATCCGTAACCCTCGCATACACCCCAAGAAAGGTCTGAGTGTGCGGTTGGCTGCACCTAAAGTGAAAGTAAATCTCTAATCAATCGTTGCAGCTATTTTTTTTCATGATTTAAAGAGAACACATTAATGGACATTGCACTTAACGTTTCATAGTATGACATGACGTTTTTAAGCTCAAAATGCTCAATTCACTAAGTCAACCTACCTACAAGTAGAGGGTGTGAGAAATCCATGGTGACAAAGGTCTGACCAGGGAAACGTTTGACAGCCCAAGGTTGATAATCGACCTTGATACGAGCCAGTTTTACATTGATCTCAGCCTGAACAAAGTGCCACTCATTATCGTTAAGCGCCACAGGAGAATGTAGAGTCACATTAAGGATACCATCGCCAACCATGAACACAAAGGCAAGGTTATGAGTGGCTGTGGGAAAATAGGGACGCAGAGAGAAAAAAATAGAGGAAATTTAATTTTTAAAACTTTCAATTTTTTATCATGAATAGGTCCTTTTTCTATGAACTCACTATTAAGCTCAATCCGTATGAAATTTCGAAGCCAGTCCTCAGAGTTCTCTAAGAAGACGCAATTAGGACGATAGGTTTTGAAGTGGAAGGAGATGTCAGCACTGGAACCAGGTCTGAATGTAGGGAAGGTTATATAGGTGGGCTTGGTGAAAGATATAGTGTTCCAGATGTTTCCTGTGGGGAAAATCAAAATATTGCTTCTCAGTAACACTCATGCCCCGCATATCAGCAGATTAACCCATATTTCTCTTAACTTACTGTCGCCATGGCAACGGAGCGGCCCGACCGTGAAGTGTGCTTCTGACCCAGTCCTGTTGGTGTCCCCAACCACCACCTTCCTCACTGGCAGGTGGTCTCTGAAGTCCAAGTAGCCTTTATCTGAGTACCTGAAAAGCCACAGTGGGAATCTTAAGTCTGCTTTGAATAACAGAAAAATATAGCACAGCAAGAAATATAGCATAACTGGAAGCAGACTGGAGAGTAAGAAAAAAACATGTTGAATACAGAGTAATTTGCTAATGTTAATTTTAGTATTTTGGAACATCCTTAATCAAATAAAATCTAATAATAAGCCAAAGTCCTGCCTCATGGGACGTAACTCCAGAAAAAATAACGTCAGTCAATGGTGAAAGACAAATAGACAGTTTGGATTGTCCCACTATTTATACTTATGATATTCGACAGTTAAAAGATGATTTTACTTGTCAAGAAAGCCGTAGTTTGTGGTAAGGATGGTAAAGAAACATTTAGTTTTGTGTTAAACAGCTCAGTGGACTGCATGTCTCATCACGTGATACACGTCACCAACACCACACGGCTGCTGTTTTGACACATTTTACCTCGAGTTTTAAAGGAGGTGAAAATCATTACAGTCTGATTATGTTGCAGCTGCAGAGACATCTTCAGCAATTCTGAACAGATTGTGGAGAGAGACAGTTATGATGACATCACCTCCACAAACTTCAGGTGCATAGTCTTCATGTTTACATATTTTCACAGTCTGATTCTTCAATGGGTTTACAACAAACTGTGACTTTCTTGAGTTGTACAATTATCTTTTAAATGGACGAACATCATACATGTAAATAATGACATAATTCAAATGGATGGAGAAATTATTCGCCTTTCTTCACTGATCACTGTTCACATTTTTTTATGTCCCATGGGGCACAACTGGAAGGGGCGGGACTTCTGCTTTCTATTTGATTGACGGTGGCCTTGGTCATTGTTTACCAGAGGCTTCATCTCACTATGATGGTTGATCTTTAAGAAGGCCTAAAGGTTGGAACATTATCTAAAAAAAAAAGAGATATGTACTTCCTCCTACTCTCAAGAATACTTTCTAAATGTCACAGAATCTGCTTGATGTGATCATCTCTTACCATTGTCTATAGTCGGCATCACAGTTGCACTGAAACTTGGGGTCGACACAGGTTTGGTTGATGCTGCAGCCACACTTTTGTACCTCCCTGAATGTCCCTCCCCAGTAGTAGTGACTCTCATTGTTACGACCGATCCAGTAACCAAACGGTCTGCCATCTAAATATAAGCGAAACAACAAAAATGAGTGTCTTCTTGTTGTCATGAGCACATTAATCAGCTCAACAAAACACAGATCTAGTCCCACTTACTGGGGGTGTTGAGGAGACGGGACTTATAGCAGGAGTAGTCGATCCACTGCTCACAGTACATAGAGGTGTTGGCCAGGGCGCTGACTTCATCCCAGGAGGCGTTCCAGTAGTTGACATCTCCTATGTAAGGCCGGTCTATTGAACTCCCACTCACCTTAGTACCATCCGCACGGTCATGCATAATGACAGTCCAAGCTTTATATGCTGTGCAGACAGAGGTATGACAGATTTAGGTCAGCTGTCAGTCAAAGCTCGAACACAAAAATGGGGGCGATGTTAATGTAAGGAACTTGAATATAATGAAAGGGTGATTTAAAGCTGCAGGGCTTGATGGCTTTTTGGCGTCACTGAGCAAAAAATCCATAATTACCCTTCAGCATATTGTAATTTAAGTGGTCTGAGGGGACATGACGTCTGTAACTCCTCCTTCTCTGTGTTTTCAATCAGGTCCGGAGGTTAAACAGCTGTAATTACCGATCGCTGATCACATTCAGTCAGATGTGACTTGGGCGTGATTCTACTCAACACAGAAGCTTGGAAAATCACCTTCACTGTTTGATCAGGTTTGTCTATATTTTTATATAGTCTTTTAATCTGGGCTGAGAGGAGAGAGCTGTAGTGTATTTTCTCATCCTGTTGTGTTTTTTTTTCCTATGAGTTGAGCTAGAAGTAGTTCAGATAATAAAAACCTAGACACACAGAAAACAAAAACAGTGCACCTAGCTCCACCTAATCATCTCCATTCCCATTTGTCCCATTTATCATCAATAGGACATGATTATCTGACTTTCTGTTTTCATTTTAAACTATAAAAACACAGAGGATGTGTTCGTCTACAAAAGACGCTGCTGGTAAAGCTTTGTCGTATCAGTGACAGTGATTACTTACACTTCATTTTGCAGTACACTTCAAACGGCTTCAGCGGTCCACTGAGGTCTGGATCGATGGTGTAGTTTCCAGACCAATACTTGCCACTGAGACGGTAGGCCTCACATGACTCTTTATAAACAGCTGTTTGAGAAAAGAATTGATCAATTCGACATTATTACAGAGAAATATAACAGAACCAGGCTTACTTACACTTGTTACACAGATACAGATACTAGTCAGCACTTACACATATGACACACTTCTCCTTTATAGCCGGTGTTCTCACACAAACAGATAAAGTCATCCCAAGACTGGATGCATCTGCCTTCATGTTCACATGGGTTTGGTGTACATCTGTGAAGAAAACAGATGCTCACTCTTGGTATTTCTAAGTAGGCTTTACAGTGGAATATGCTCTGTTCTTTCATTTCTACATTCTTTGTTGCTGCAATTTTGCCTCTGGTTTAGAGCCTCCATATAAGAAACCCATCATCTCCAACCAAATGATGTCTATACCTGAACCAGAACTAATTTGATATACAGATAATCAATCATTATAGGAATTTCTGCATTTTAAATTCAGTATAATATGGATTCACTTCCTTAAAAAAAAAAGTATTGACAGATTAGTTCTAGTTAGTACAAACTATTAGCGATATCCCCTACCTGTCTGTGATCCCACATGTTCCTAACAACAGCTCAGCATAGCGCCCCCACTGCCGCTGCAGGATAATGTCGATATCTAGTTGTTCATTGTCTATAAAAATATGCTGCATGCAACCGTGGAAGCGATTCAGCTTGGTCTCACATTTCCGTACTGTGTTGTTGGTTTGTGGACAACCTAGAGGAGCAGAAAAGCCAAAATGTAATCTGAATTGTAGAGGACAAATCTGATCCCAGGTGCTGGTAAAGTTGTCATCGCACCTCCAAAGAAGTAGCGGTCCCCTGTTCGAATTGTAAAAGGGTTGGTAATCTTCAGTGGAGAGCCTTCCTCCTCATCAATTGTAAGCGTCAGGAGATTATCTCTGGCTGCCAAATCCACTGAATGCCAGTAACCATCATTAAGCCTGTATCCTAGAGAATTGAAAAAGCATGTCAACCAGTGATTATACTATCAACACACCATTTTCCAAACGCCTTTCTTTAACCTATAAAGACACAATGCTACTTTGGTGGCAGTTCCCAAATGAATTTCTCTCTGTTTGACCTTTAAGTTATTTATCACCATTTGTTTTGATATTATCCTTTGTATTTTGCATTTTTTCAATGAAAATTAGTTATTTTATTATATTTAATTCAATGATCATGTAGATGTTCATAAAAGCTCAGATTGAAGTCGATCATCATAATATGAGAAACAGAGAAAACGTGACTTTTTCAACCAAATATGACATTAACTGAGCATCTGCTGTCATTGATCCAACTCCATGGGTTTTACTGGTGAATCAATGTTGTAGAAGATGACTGTGTTTCCATGGTAACTACGGAGCCCCTGAACATCCAAATGTGTCGTGACCATGAAAAGATATCTAACTGTATTTTACACCAATTATTTACATGTATTGATAGGATGAGTGGATCAACAGGTATTAAACATTTTAGGTCAGTAGATGGTATTGGTCGCCGATGGCTGTTTGGGTCTTTATGGGTTAATATCTAATAATTACATAAACCCACCTGCAGCAAACTGGAGTTTCTTCTTGCCAGGTTGGAATATAGTGACATTGATCTGTCCCTCACTTAGACCTAACTCAAGAGCACCCAGGTCATCAGCAAACCGTGTGAACATTAGCAGCCCAGTGTAGTCCCAGGAGCGGAACTTAAACTTGACGAACATACGAGGCCGCCTGAAGAAACCTGGCACTTGCAGGTAATTATTGGGCCCAGCAAAAGTCATCGGTTTGAGCAGAATGTCACGGCAGGCAAAATGCATCTTTTTCTGGGGGGAATGAAAGAGAAATCAGACGGGCAGAAGACACAAAGACGGAATAATTCGCGACAGTATTGGTGCAATGCTGCTTGTTAGACTTTCTGTCCAACCTTTCGGGGGATACGGATGTCGGAATCCTCTTGCTTAGCCTTGCCGATAACGTTGATACCGTTGATGAAAACATTCTCCAGGCAGCCACGGAAATTTGGCGTGGTGGGGAGGTGAGGCAAGTTTGGCTCTATTACTCCTCCAACATATAACTAGGAGACAGTTATTTGCACACTCAGTCATCCTTGACAGCTTTCAGATCTCAAAGTTAGTATTATAGAATAGAATAGAATAGAATAGAATAGAATAGAATAGAATAGA
>JAPQRQ010000027.1:21216872-21246257 GCA_037367365.1 Apogon talboti
GAATAGAATAGAATAGAATAGAATAGAATAGAATAGAATAGAATAGAATAGAATAGCCTTTATTGTCATTGTGTGTGACAAATGTATGTGGTACCTGTGTGTCCAAGTCCAGGTGGGTGAACTCCCCATTAAGGATGGCTGACACCTTCTGACTGTCGACTGTGAAGTTCACCTGTCGACCGTAACGCTTGATGGTGACATAGTGCCAGTGAAGGTTATCAAGAAGGCTGCCAGCGGTCAGTGTAGTTCGACCGTTCACTTTGTGTATAACGCTGCTCCCTGAAAAGCACAAGTCCCTGTTTATTTTTAAATAAACAGTTCAATTGGTAATATTACTGGATTCAGGAAGAAGCCTACTCCAGTTAATATCCCTGCCAGATGTAATAATAGTTTTTTTGCTTCAATTCTATAAAATCCTCCCTTAATCTATAATATTATTGATCCAAGAAACGAGTCTTTACCCAGGCTAATGTGGAGGTAAAGACGGCCTCTCTTCAGTTCCAGGGTGAAGAGGTCTCCCTGAATTCCCTCGCTGTGTAAAAGCAGACCATCCTGCTCCAGTGTCTTGAAGTTTATGGCAATATGATCCTTGAGCGTGCGGGACTTCTTTTCTGGGTACATGTAGACCACCGAGTCATCCCCATTGTACTGCAGCACATAGGAATCTGAAAAAAAGGGCTGTATTCACTCATTTTGAACTCTTGGAATGCCGTCGCTTTTTATGTGAGTCTAGTATTTACTCTGTCTAGTATCTAGTGAGCTGGGTAAACGTTTCCTTGGAGCTGTTGAGATGTGCTGGCAGACATATAACTGCAGTACATGTAGGATTCTCAGTAATAATCAGGTGATGCTGCACTTGGGTATTAACTATTAACATATGCAGCATATTTGGCACCTAGATAAAGTGACACATTATCAGATATGATTAAGCACAGATATTGTCCCTGGATGTGAATCAGTGACTGTAAATCCCCCTTTAATATCCATCAGTCATTTTTACCATAAGGGCAGCCAAACAGCTCCAGCCTCACACCGATCTTCCCTCCGTTCTCTGTGTTCCACGCCAGAGGCAGCAGACGAATGTGCTTAGCAGTAAAGGCGTAATGGAAGACATTCCTCTTCACCTGATAATAATTCCAGTTCCCAGGCAGCGTCTGCAAACAGATGAGACAGGCACAGAGAGGAGAGAGTTATTGAGTCACAGCAATGATGTTAGCGCCTTATTAAGAGACTGGAGATGAACTGATGATGAGATTAGCTTTGTCAGTGTTGAAAGAGATAATATGCCATTCGGTCTTTGTTTCAATGCCAGTGACAATGACCATAATGGAACACCCACTGTTGGCAGAATCGGCTAGAAAGATTACAATTGACTAGTTAATCCTCGCCTCATCCCTGTTAAGCCTAAATCCCACCTCTGCTTCAACCATTCTGTCTCTGGTACCTACAGAGTTCCCTCCTTTCATGATGTATGGTGTCCAAGAGTCTGGTCTGTCTCCATAGAGCAGGGTGTACCTAGTGACCCAGTCATATGAGTTGAATGTCCCCTGCGTGGCAATGGCAAGCAGTCGGTACTTCCTGCCCAGGTCGACTTGCAGCCATGGCTGTCTGTCCCTGGGGGACGGGGACCAGCCACTGCTGCCTGAGTGGGAGAGAAAGCACAGGTTGATTTAGGTTGTGACTGCGAATGATTGAGGGGGAAACCTTATTTAAAATACTTGTGATTTCAACTGACCTTAAAGGTTCAATATACAATTGGTGGTCAGGTGACTATACACTGATAGAAAACTTAGTATAAATATGACATTCTATTTCAGCACTCGGGCTACATTCACATTGCAAATTGGATTTTTTAACTCCTGTGTAAGTCCGACATGAACATAAATCACATGAACCTGATCTTTTAGCTCCCATATATATATATATACAGTATATATATACTGTATATATGTGTGTGTGTGTGTGTGTGTGTGTGTGTGTATATATACACACACAGTATATGTGGTCTTGTATCAGATAGATGTCTGAGTTTTTGCAATGCGACTTCAGTCTGAACAATCACATTGGAATATATTGAAATTTAACATCACTCTAGATCAGCAATTGTTTTTTCATTCACAGCAGTCAGTTCAGGACAGGTGAACAATTCACACTGGAATATGATCAAAAAAAGATAGGAAAAAATATTATAAATATACAAACATAAAAGTCAGATCTGGGAAATAAATCTGAATTGTGCACTAAGGCTTGCAGCGTGAACATGGTATTAAATCTTCTTAAATTTCATTCAGTTAAGGTAAAGGAACTCGACTGATCAAGCAAAGTCTTCTGCAGCTACAGGTTTTGGCCTGCACTTAACACTTTATAATTTCCACCGTCAGAGTTATTGTTAAAAACTTACCATACAATTTGGCAAAATTTGCAGAATACAGAAAGTTATATCTGGAGGACGCCAGGAAAGATGAGGCATAAAGCCCAGACACGAGTGGATCAACACATTCTCCTGCAATGACAATAAGAAAACAGCAAGGTCAGGACTTATTCAACAGGCGTAATGCATGATTCACACATCCCTTTAAAACCGATGCATCTGAAATAACAAAGAGCAGCAAAGCTGCACAGCCTGATAAGAAACGACCATGGACTTTAATTGAAAGTCTCCACATGCTCCATGAAACAAATTACAATTATGGCTTGACTAATTCATTTAAATCCACAGAGAAGAGAAGCACAAACATATTTAATCCTTTTGCTGGTTAACACATAGCAAAGTTTAATACTCCACAATAAAGCACAGTCTAAAAATAGCTCAAGACTTTAATGCAATCTCAAAAACTGCATCATCTATGTTAATTTCTAAACAAGTGTGTGTAATCTATACATGCTGCAAAAGTAACTAAATTTCATATTATCAGACAACACTTCCTCTCTGTTTCAACATACGTCTTTTTCAGTGTTGTAGAGACTGAGAGTCAGACTGTGGCTGTGTTATGATGAGCTGCTATTCTGCAAGTGGTTATGAGAATGATAACACCATCACCCATCTGCTCAGACTCACTCTCTGGCCCACAGCTATTAAGAGTGACCATAATTCTACCTAATCTTGGTCGTGTCACTACTGAGGATAAATGGCCGATGCCCTCACCTAGAGCTGCTAGAAAAACACTGCCTCAATTTGAGGGCTAAAATATGCTTTTTATTATAACCGAGATATTTGTTATGGGCAGACTGGGTTTTACTTGAAAGTATGCAGACAGACAAAAAATGAATATTTAAATTTAACGGTGCATAGAACCTCCTAAAATATATAGTGATGTAAATCTAAGTAGGTCCAATCTTCCACATTTCATCAGTAAAATTTCATGGCTTACATTTGGAGCTCTGTGCTGGCAAACAGGAGTCGTGGCATTGTATTTTTCTGTTCTTACAGTCACAGAGGTCATGCCACACATCAGAAATGACAGTCGACAGAGGGTGGAAACATGAGACGTCAACAGAATTAGTATGCAGGCTGCAGAGAGGGTAAGATGTGGAACTGTGGAGCAAACACTCCAACCTGAAACAACCTCTTAGAAAAACAGACTGTTTTTCCGTGATGCCTTAACCTTAGTTAGTGAATGTTTTCCAAAGGTACATTCTTTTCAGTACCACCGTCCTTCTTTTTTAACTACAATTCCTTGACCATGACTCAGTACAGACATAGAGAAACAAGAAAAATTGACTTGCTTACTTTGAATGGAATCCAATCGTTATGTAACTTGTTCGGCTCAAAGCTCATATTAGCTTCAGAAAAACCTATCAGTGCATTTCTGCACAGAGCATCTTGTCCCTCATAATTTACACTTAAAGCTTTTCGAATAAATCATGCACATAAGAAACAATTATAGCCTGTTTTATCTAGTTACAGTTTGATAACTGATTTGTGAAACGTGAATCCACTCTACTCAGACTATTACTATCTTACACTACACTAAATCACCCTTGAATAAGTACTGGTTACTATATAGCATGAATAATCTATTTTCTGCCTCGTCTGAGGAGGATGTGTTGGTAACATGATCATGAGGTTTTTCACCCTTTATACAAGGACACATTGTTCATTCAGGTGGATAAACATGCTGAGCAAAGGAAATGTGACCTTGACTTTCTGCTTGGTCTGCCTTCCTTATTCCGCTAAGACGTGTTCTCGTCTTCATCATATAGGATACCTTCTATGATAATCAATAACAGATCTGTGCTGCATCACTCCATTTAAGCCCTGTAGAGCACCTTCAAGTGATCCAGTCCTCAAATGGTTTTTCAAACACAAATAATGGAAGGCTTTGTTCAGCAGTTGCAAAAGGCAAGGCTAAATTACTATGTACTGCTTAAGGGATATTGATCTGTTTAAATTCCTTAATTGGTAGTGAGAGAGGGAGGTTAGACTTGTAAATGAGAGTCGTGCTTCATCCCAGACTACAGCAGGTTAACCCAGGCCAACTCCTTAGCTCCTCCTTATGGCAAGACAGTCAAACAACTCCAACCATTCAGTACCTCAGGCCTTTCCCTTCAATCTGACTCCGCTCTCTGTTTATTTTCATCCCAACCTAAAATACCATTCACTCTTTGTTGCTCTCTCTGTGTCCCATTACGTCACACCCACACTCATCATCTCTCTATTTTTTTTTACTTCTCTCTCTCCCTTTTGCTCTGCTACCACTCCAGAGGGCGTTGTCATGTTGCAGTAAAGTATACCTGAAGCCAGTGCAAAGCATCCTGTCAGATTTTCACCCCTGTCCTTGTGGCATTGCATCTCTCCTCCTTTTACTGCACCACACAGAAAAGTCCATTTCTCATTTATCATGAAGGGGCTCTGGGGAACAGTATAGCTACGTTGCGCTCTAGCACCACTCCTGCTGAATCATCAGTCTGCTGTAAGTGCAGCCTGGCCTGTCTGGACTGACACATCATTAAAACTGGTTACGTACAGTATGCAGAGAGGCACCTCCTCTAGCTGTCACAACTCTGTGATGCATGGCTGCTGAAATCAGACAGCCACTGTTGACGTGTGCATATGTTAACAGAATGAAAATGTCCAAAACCCTAACATAAAACTTTGAAACCTAAGGGGTAGTAGCGTGGCCTATTGAAGCGATTTTACTAAATTATTTATAGCCAGGGAGCATCAGCGGGTGGTGTCTGACTACCAGGAATGACAACACAAACGATGCTGCACATCAAAATCCAAATCATAATTGAACTCCCATTCAAAATGAAATCCAGCTTACAAAAAGATGCATTCTTAAGTGTATAGCAGATACGTCACAACATAGCTACTCTTCCTCCATCTCAATATGACAGTTATCCCCAAATGTACAAAGTAATGAGTCTCCTGACACTCTGTGCGTGAAAATGCAAATATTTCTACTTAATCATCGCAAGCACACAGAGGCTCATACACACCTTACAGAGTGAGCCTCAGCCCCACCCCATGGTGGGTTAATGTGCTCTGGGATCTGAAGCTCCATTTTAATCTGGCACAACTCCACTGAGCACATACACACAGCAGATACAAGTTTGTGTGGCCTACCATAAAGGATCAGAACAGACCCTTTATATCCTGGTCAACATTTAATGATGCAGCTTGGTTTGCAAACTTCTACTAATCTGCAGTTTTTTTCCCCTTTTTATTACTCTTTTAGGCCTATAGACACCACAATAATGACTGATCAGTGATATTATAAACCATAAATATATGTTGCATTTCACCTACAAGAATATAATCTATGTTTCCTTTCATTCAAAACTGCACTTGTCAAATTATGGCTATGACAGAGCATTCCTCTTTTCTGATCTTGCAATCATACAAAAACTAATGAGTCATGCAATGCACCGTGTATGGGGTTAACGGGAGATGCACTGAGGTCATGCTGAGACTGACATCACAGGAAAAAAAAAGCTTACTGCATTCAAGTTCAGTGCTAGAAGGACAGAACCTATACACAACCCCCCACCTCCTGTCAACTAAATATCACATGACTGCTTCATTGATCTTGCGGCTGGTAATTATTTCCCTTCCAGGTGAATCCGCGCGTGTCGTGTATGATGCGGGATATTTTGTGCACAGGTGATGGGAGCACACGCATCCCAAAAAAAGTACTGCAGTGGGCTTGTCCCGATCGGGGCACTGAGCTGTGTCCTCTCAGCCGCCACTTTGAGAATATATACTGAACAGATTCTGTGCATCAACATCACACGTCGTCAATCTGATCTGAAAGTGTTATATAATAAAACAATAAAATAGACTCTCGAGCGGCGTCATGCAGCGCTAAGAAGTGGAGAGATAAATGCACACGGTGCGGAAACTTGCGTGCTGGCTGAGAGAAAGCACTGCAATGCAGACAGTCCTGTGCAATGGGGATCACCATGCGCACCTTCTACAGGACCGAAGCGAATAGCCTGCACACTTTTCTGTGGATCGCAGAAAACCGCACTTTACTGAAACTGCTATATCCAGCACAAATACAGCACAATTTAAGTGCTTGTATTTGAAGTCAGTTTTTACCAGAATGTGTGTTATTGCCCTTCAAAGATCCCAACACCCCAAGCTATAGGTACATCTTGCCCTCCAGTGGTATTTCTACTTTTTTTTACCCATTATTATCCCTCAACTTTGTTTCTTAAACATGATCAGACATTAAACATCTTCAGCCATGTATATACACCCCATTATATTTTACAATATTCAAGCAATCGATAACAGATAAACAATTGCTGTTTCACAAGACTTACGTGATGAGCAATGTTGAAAACCCAAAAATAAGAGGCATATGCTCAGTATTTTGCAAGTCATCCTTCACTTAGGACACGCTTCTCCGCTTAGGCTATGTTAATTAGATCGTAGATTGTTCTGCAGCATCCTCTCACACCCCTTTAGCCCAACTTTAACTCGCGCAGCTCCAACTCCTCTTCCCGGGATCTCGGGCAGCCTCTACCGGGGCGGGGACGCGCATCGGATGCTGGTGCTGATGCTGCTCCTGACCGAGAACGCGCTTCTCCTTTTATACAGTTTAAATTGTTTTATTTACATGACCGTCGTGCGGTGGCGTGGGCAGATCATATGAACCCACGTTCCTCGTGAAGGTGCTCCACAAGCAGATTCATTTTAGGCCAGGTAGGAGTGGGATTCTGTCGCGTCCCTTCCGCAGGAGTCTGGGTTCACAGATGCAGAGGAGACCGCAGGAGAGGGGGCAAAAAGTTTTTTTCAGTCCGCTGCAGCTTTGAAGTATAAAGTGAAAGATAAAATTAGATTGTCCTCCATTCCCAACAATCCTCTTTGTATTGAATGGGATAAAAATAAAATAAATTCTTAGTGGATCTCCAATACACAGTGGAATTTTCCTCTTCTCTCTCTTCTCTGGTCGCTCATAACCTCCTTTGGCACATTTTCATGCCTACCAATTGGTTGAGAGTGCACTGCACTGGAGAGGGAATGGTTAAGAAGCCTTTCTCTCCAGGAAAGCAACTCTTAACTTCCCAAAATAGGATGGGAGTACTTAATGTATCCACTGCAGAACAGAGAGATTAAATATCCCAGCAGCCTGCACAGTTCTGCTGGGCGTCTCTGTGACCTTGTTCAGGTACTCACTTCATGCTAATGCATTCACAATTATGTCCAGAGCAGAACAGGTTACAGGAGGACGACAATGATGATGGTGATGATGATGATGTTGTTGATGCCAGCTGTGTCTTTATCTACACACACACATACAGAACACAGGAGTTGGAGGCGGGGTGAGACTGAGGCAGTAAGGGATTTGTGGCAATGAGTGGCACACTGACCACAAAATAAAAAGGCTTTGGGATTAAAAAGTGGGTTTATGGGACGGCAGTGTGTCGGGGAGGATGTGAGATTGAATGCCCGGGCCAGCGTGGGATTTACCGTGTTTTCAATCAAATCAGATTTTCAGTTTGTAAGCTCTCTGGCACTGGTTTGGCCTGTGAATTAATAGTTATATATGCAGACAGAAGACGATAGCAAACAGAAAAGACTGATGAGAGAGATGAAAAAGTAAGCCGATAAATCATGGCTGATGAAGTGTTTTTTTTTTTTTTTTATGTGTGAGACACAGGTAAACAAAATTATTTGAGATAATTACACTCACTGCCAAATGAAGTGGCAGTGGGAGGCCTTTTTCTCCTGGGTTTCTAAATAATGTACTGCTTCTCATTCATTATTCACAGATGTGCATATGAACTGAGATGAATCTTAGGTGTAATAGCTACAATTTAGAGCAATTCATACACATTTTAAGCGCTTTTCTCACTCACAGATCAGAATGAAACATGGGTTAAAAGCCAGTGTCCTCTGGTAATTGATCTTCTTTTTACTCATATAACATGTGTAGTACATGGACACACAAACACATGTAGCCCCTCCCTCCCTCATGTCTGAACATATCCCATAGATGTGACGTTAAGCTGTATGGCCATCTGTTTCATCAATGACCTTCTGCAAATGACCTTATAGTAACCACAGACATCAGTACAGTGGAGATTTACAGCAGATTTGGGGGTTAATATAATGCAAATATGGACAATATAAAATAAACAATCAGCTGATAAACTGATTTAACTGGAGAGATCAGAGACTCCAGTGAATATAACTTATACACCATGTGCAAAACATAGACAAAAATAGCTAAATCCATTTGTTTTATTAAATGAATACTGTTTCAGTGCCATTAGTTTTTCTTAATTGCCAAGACACACTTAATTAAACTAGACTTGCTCTTCAACATCTTCTCGAAAAAAAGGCAAATACGGTAACTATCACACGTCTCATGGAAACACCGAAAAGTCTTCTGGATGAAATGTGTGAAACAAAAAGAAAACATCTCTCCACAGCTGATATGTTACTTGCATGGGAATCTGCAACTTTTAAGAAATGTCTTTGTATTCTTAAACATTCACAACAGATGCAACTTCAACGTTAATAGGTAAAAGTACATATAGAAATAACACTAATACCAATTCAGAAATAAGTACTTTGAAAAATATAATACAATTAGAAGATTTAGTTTTGGGGTATTTTTGAGTTTGGCTCAGTTTCTTTGTTAACAGCAGTCTGAGGAATAAAACCTCCAGTGTGCCAACAACTGACCACTAGATGTCAGATAAAGCCCAGACTTGGGTTTGTGTGTGTTAAACGATATGGCAGCTTGCCTGATTTTGACCGATGAGCTGTTGTCTGACTCCCTCCCACAGTGTTTTCATCACTGTACTTCCTTCTGCATGTCATAAAAGCTACCCCATGCTTCCAAAGTGCATGAAACCATGAAATAAATTCCAAATGAACAATATTTATGTGCCTAAAATGAATCTGACAGGTCAATAAGCCTGATAATCTGTGAGCAGTTATTTAGATGACAAGATGCAAGATAAGAGATGTTGACTTCATTCGCCTTTTTTTCCAGTTTGTCTTAAGTTATTGAATAAAAAAAGTGCCCATGGCTTATTTTATAGATCATGATCTTTAACTATTCCTCTGACTTTCATTAAAAATACATACGCACAAGCAAACCTAGGTGGAGACCAACTATTGTCTTGTTTCTCACAAAGATTTTCCTTTTGGATCAGATTGTACCTTGCTCTGCCCCCATTAGCACCATGTGTGCTTTCCATAGGGGTGCCATTGTACACTGCACAGGACATATGCTGAGGGTACGAGCACAAAAACTCACATTCTCACACACACTGACACCATCAAACCTACAACCACGGGGGTACATATACACACACCTCCATATAAACAGGCATCAAGTCATGAGTCATGCCCAGATGTTTCCAAGAGATAATTTTGCTGATGTGTTATCATAGACGAGTGCTCCTTGTCATGTAGATGAATTATGAAGCATCATGTGAGGCATTTGACTTATTCATGTGTCCTACAGGACAACTACACGACAGTAGTGAATAATGCTGACAGTGACAAGATGTATGTCATTGTGAGTTAGTATGGGATTTAAGTAGAATGGATTTTATATTAGAAGACAGTTGTTTATTTTTACCACCACCTATAGGAAACTAACATCCCTTGGTACTGCGGGGGGCTGATGTAAACAGTGCTATTAACCCATAAAGACCCAAACATCAGCTGATATAAACTGTTTAATACATGTTGATCCACTAATCCTATCAATACATGTAAATAATTGTGTAAAATGCAGTTTGTCGTTTTTTCATGGTCATCAGATATGACCCATTTGGACATTCAGAATGAACGTGGAAACACCGTCATCTTCTACAACATTGATTCACCAGTAAAACCCATGGAGTTGGATCAATGACAGTGGATGGAGACACTTGTTTTATGTTCAGTTAATGCTAGATTTTGCTGAAAAAGTCACTTTATCTTCAGTTTTCTCTGTTTCTGATATAATACCCCAACTTTAATCTGAGCTTTAATGACCATCTACATGATCAGTAAATTAAATATAGGAAAATACCTGTTTTATACTGAAAAAACAGAAAATATAGAGGAGAATATTGTAATAAATGGTGATAAATCCTGTAATAAAGGTTAAATAGAGAGAAAAAAAACATTTGGGAACTGACACAAAAGTAGCACTGGGTGTTTATGGGTTAAAACAGCCTGTTCTCAGGTGTCCATACACCAGTATGACCTCCTGCTGCGCCTGGGGGTCAATTAACGCTGGAAATAGTTCCAGCAAGTGGATACACTAGGATCCCACCTTTGAAGACACCACCAGTGTTAGCTCAACTGTTGTATCAAAGACAGCTGCTGCAACCTGTTTGCCTGCGATTTTAGGACTGAGAGCAGACCTGTTGTTCAGCTGTTGATTCGGACCTAAAACCAGAGATCTTAATGTATTTTCTTTGTGTATATCCTTTGTTTATACCGTGGGATCTTACTGTCACTTGCCACCTCTAAGAAAGGTATTGAATGATCGCTCAGGTTTGTTTATCAGCAGGATCATCGGAAAGCTAAGAGTCCAATTTTCATGAAACTTCATGGAAGCATTGGGAATGAACGTACAATTACATACTTGAATTCTCCAGCAGATCCATAAAAAGGAGCTGAAGAAATTAACTATTAACCAACTAGCACAAACTAACAGAGGCCAGGACATCTAAGGCTAAATCAGTGACATTTTTTAATTATATCATACACTTACATTTACTGTAAACTATTTAATCTGTTTATATGTTTGCCTTTAGTTTGCTTTCCCTTAATTTTCTACTCTTAATTATTATTTAAATGTAAATGGTCCTTTAATTGTCTTCCATATGTGGGCTTATAGGAAATGTGTATGAAGTTGTGTTTATTTTCTGAACAGTTGAAAGCCGTCTCAGCTCTCATCAGATTCCACTTTACCATGTTCAAACACCTGCATGATGTTTACATAATATTTATTGCTGTCACTAAACCATCTTTACTCATATGGAAACATGTCAATGAACACATACTGTATGTGCATACCTTTATTTTTCAAATTTTCATTATTCCCAGAAAAGACATAGTAAATGTATACACAACGACAGCTCCGCATAGACAATAGCACAGACACCTGCATTAACTTTAAATACCAACAACAGCTGCAGCCTACTGAAGATGCATGGAGCCCAGACACTTTTGTTTTCCAGTGTTTGCTGCGCACACACACACAAAAGTTCACTCGTGCACAGATGCAGAGCCACAGCGACACAGTGGTGTGTCCACAGTGACACACACACACACACACCACTGGTTTGTGTTTCCCTCATGCGACAGACAAGCCGCAGTTATTTAGTCTGCCTCCCAGTTTGTTTGCCCACTGTCTTTTATCTTTTGTTGCTCTGCCTTTGGCTTTGTTTGAAGTAAACTGCTGACTGTAGCAAATGACAGTTGCAGCTGGGAGGATGATGAGTGAGGATGAAAAGGGTCACGTCAAGTGATAAAGTATGAAGGTGGTCAGGTTGGATAAACAGCAATGTTTCAGTGTGTTGTGTTAAAAAAGTGACAACTGAATGCATGGTTCAACTACAAGAGGACACTGAGAAATGCTTCAACCTAACTTGAATTGGAAGAGTTTGGACATTTGTAACCAGGTCAAAAGTAAAATGAAACACTGGGGGATTCTTAAGCTCATGATGTCTTTTCCTAAAAGTTGTGTTGACCCCTTTCTACAGTGACTGTACACACACACACACACACACACGCACGCACGCACACACACACACACTCACACTCTGACATGTCTGGCAAGCTGTCATGTAAACTGTGTCCTTTCATTCCCCGGCTCAGTTCCTTGGAGCTCAGCTCCAGTAAAGTACCTTTGGCAGCGAGGCTACAGAACGGCTTGTCCTCTAAATGCTGGGCCCCACTCCACTCACAGACTTAAGGTGGGGACAGGGAGGGTTTGGGGCATTGAGAGGACAACATTCAGGTTAGCTACAGGAAGAGAGGGCTATTTATGATTACAATTTGACCTATTTCTTGGATGGTGTAAGAGGTCATACTAAAACTTGTATTTTAATACTTAAAATCACAAACACACATGAACTCTCAGGTTATAAAGTTTTCTTTGGAACAGTGGTGGAAAAGTATTCCAATTCTTTAGTTTTTTAGGTTTTTTTTAAACTAAACTACAAGCAAAATGCAAGCCACCTTAAGTAAAAATATCAGGAGCAAAATATAAGTAAAGTACTGATATAAAAATACTTTTATGGTCCCTTTAAGTGATATATTATTATATATGTTGATGTTATTAGATTCTTAATATTACATCAATATGCAACAGTGTAGGAGGTGGTGACAGCTTAATATCTGTATTATATACTGGGACCCCAGATAGATCTGAGGGCTCTTAAGATAATTGAGACAGGAAAAAAAAAATAAAAGCAGAGCCCTGTTTTCAATTTTTAAAAATTTTCTGAAATTTTGTTATTTTTAGTGATAGAACCAATTGTATGATTAGCATTTATGAACCCATGTGAAAACTTTCGACAGGAAGCTGCTAACAACTTATCTGAAATATGAGACTTTGCACTTTTGCAAGACATCAGATGTAAAAATGGTTGGAAACTATGGTTTAATGTTTATCAATGTGCTGTATTAGCACACTTTTTATTTTTAGCTTTTTAATTTTTTTTCAAGCTTTTATTGTCCATTGTGACAACTGTGACAATCTCCATTTCAAGAGTAACCAAGTGAAGCTGCCAAATACATTTAATGGAATAGTAGTTGCTGATTAAATGTAGTGGAGCAAAAAGTATAAAGGTCTAGATTTACTTAGAATACTTCAGAAAATGTACTTAGTTTTGACCACTGGTTGATAAGGATGATGATGGACCACTAATGAAGAATAGCCACAGCCCCAGACCATGGGGAGTTTGTGGTCTACAGTATATGGGTGTGTGTACACGTGTGTGTTTAGGGTAGGGGGAGGGTAGAGAAATAAAATACAGCTCAACTTCTTGCAGGGTTCACTCTCTGCGTCCATGAATGTTGTGCTTGGAGGTCACAGCACCTAGCAACAGCATGGATCAAGCTCTAAAAGAAATATGCGCCAACACATAGGCAGACACACATATATGCAAAGGGTTTATATAGTACACACATATTCCTAATTGCACCCAGATTAACTTGAGTTTGCTATAATTTTTATGGAGAACTAAAAAAAACAGTGTTGTCTTTAATGTACAGCATTCACTTGACCTCCTCAGTGGACATATTGAATCATGGGCTCCTGCCAGAAATGAAAACAAGCCAAATTTTTTCTTTGCACTTTAACATCTTATCTTATCTTCATATCCTGTTGCCCTTATGTTCACCCTAATTTGAATTGTCTGATAAAGTTGTCCACTATATGTAGTCTCTTTAGTTGTATGAATATTGGACTTTCACCGGGCTGTGTCGTCTTATGTTTTATTATTTCATATAGATATTAATGCTGGATCTTTTTTTATCATTTAAACTAAATTAAGTAATTTGCAATACATTCAAGCAAGATAAATAATACTGCATAAGATATATTTTATAAGACTGTTTTCTTTTTTGTAGTTGTTTTTTATGTGTGTTTAATATAATGTTTAGTATAGTTTGTTTCTTTGTGCAAACATTCAGACACATGCATGAAAATTGGACCAAAGGAATAGAAGTTTACTCGAATGCTCTGTGTAGTGCTGCTGCCCAGACTGAGGTAAAGCAGTGGGCACTTTTTCCATATTCAGTAATTATACTGCTTGTACTGCTAAGAGCCGCTCTCAAGGCTGATATCTAAACACAGGAAACAAGAGCAGGACCCAACGCAGACGAACAGAGCTAGTCTCCCTCCCAAATAGCACACCGCCGATTCTACAAATCCATCTGCATCCTCCACAAAAGATGCATGCGCTCATATATGCCTCTGTGGCAAAAAACAAAAACACATTGATTCACATGCACATATCTGCAAAAAATCCAAGTGCACAGAGACACAACTAATCCGGCACAGGTTCAGATTTTGGCAGTGTGTCATCAATTTTGTATTCAGCATACTTTCACACAGTCAGCATCCTAAAAATAGCTGAAGGACCCTGGCTGTCTGCCCGGGCTTTCCTAACTGTCAATAAGTTATCTTCTCCTTTGCACTGACACTTGGTTTTTAACCTGCACTGCCACAACCATAACCATTAACAGCAATGTCTACCTAACACAGCAGGTTAATACACCGAGTTGCAGTAAAATCAAGGGACGTTTACTGGAACAAGGAAAGGTTTATGTCTTTTGTATAATGATTTAAACATGGTTAGACTTTAGAGACTATAAGACACAAATGGGGGCTCATTGTCTGTTTTTTATTTTTCCTCCTTGATGCCATAATACCATGAGGACATACCTTTGCTGTTTGTTTGCATTTGCAGTTGTTGTGTCTCCTGTCAAATTCAACTCTCAGCTATCCTGGCTTTTTATCAGAACTTTATCAATCTCCCATCTTTCTGTCTACGGCTCCGATTACAGCGCAGCTCCACCTTACTTGGGGTTTGATGACGGTTACAGATAACAGCGTTTATGCTATTATCTTGTCTTTATTTTCATTCTTCCCATACTGAGGAGCGTCTGCTATATAGTAAATTCCAGTGATGGATGCATGAAAGACTAAATTATGTAACTCCATGAATCTGCGCTGACATCTAAAACCATGAATCTTTTTGACAGATAATTAAATGATGTGTCCTTTTCCCAAAAGAAACTCATCATTACCGGCAAGGATTGCATATTTATTGAATACTTGGCGTACTACGTGGTCAATAATAGATCTGCCACACACAAGACGGATACAATATCACACAGTGTCTTAAAACCTGAGAAGCATTGTTGTAACACAGTGATTCACTCAGGCAGTTTATGCGATGAGAAGCTGAGAGGAGTCCGGAGCGCAGAGGGTTACTGTAATGAAGCCAGGCAAGGAGGGGAAAGGGGAATGCGAGGGGTTAACTGGGGCGAGAGGGTCAGAAGTTGAAGCTGGGAATGTTTTCCCCAGCCTGGCCTTCCCTTGACACAAGCCTCTGTGCCACAGTCCCCAGGAACAGATGTGCCCACAGCCAGCGCCTCCCTCCCTGTGGTGTCCCTAATACTGGTAAACACTGTTCCTGAAGCACTTTGGGACAAGACAGGAAGACAGAAGGTACTGGACATGGTATTGATGTGAACCCAGCTGTATTGCTCAAGAATTCCACTGTCTCCCTTCCATAAAGCCCAATGTGTCATCGGATTTAAAAGCCTTGTAACAAGATTCTCTCTGGCAGGATATGTGAGCGGATTTTCCATATTTATTTATCATTCACTGAATAAAACCTTTACTGCCATTATTTCATCACATTTTCTGCATTACAGCCTGTCTGTCACAAATGATCAACAAGCACAGCTGGATGTTTCACAGTGGGAACTTCAGGTCAAGTGGTGCAGTAGTTAAAGGCTCCACAGCAGCCCTATCCCATTACATGGACCAACAGCCGTCAAACAGCAGTCCTCTGTTCACCAACTTTCTGCTGGACCTAAATAGTGGTGGTAGAGAGGGTGATGGCATGACAGCATGAGGGTTAAGTTCAATGCTGGACACAGCAGGAAGGAAATCCTGTCTGAGCATCGGGTGAGGGGTCACTGGGGGTCAGTTCCTATCCTAAATCCTTAGTCGGAGGTTGTCAGATAAACTCTGACCTTGAACCGGTCTCTTAAGGAGACGCTTGTGTAGATCATCCATTCCCAAAAGACTGGGTCGTGACCCCCAGGTGGGTCATGGCAGATTTTATTTGGGGTCAGCAAATAGATTTGCATTTCGAGCAACAACAAGCAGATGGTTAAAGTTAGTGAATGTTCATATTGTTCCAATATTTGCACTTAAATTGACTGTAGAAAGGCTCCGTTTGTCTTACTGAGAACACAAGAAACAATGTTACCTACGGCTAAATGCATTTATTCTGTCTCATGTATAAATAATTTAATATGAATTTGTTTTCAGTTGTGCATACATGAAACAAAATTGGAATTTATTGCAAACCTCTTCATCTGTTCATGATAATCAGATGAAGTGATGTGGAAATAGCAGTAGAGCATTCAATTGCTAATGCTACGGCTAGGTGCTCGGTGTATTAGGATGGTTAAAATGTAGAGGAGATAATAAGGCAAGTTAATGTTTTTAACCTTTAAATACCAAAAACCTGAACATCTCCCAATTATAGATAAGGCCTGTTCTGAATCAGATCACAATGGTTTGACGCTTTCAACAGGCCACTCCACATAAAAGAAAAAAAGTCTGGGAAACACCAGTGAAGATAAGCAAACATGAGGTTTCTACAAATGGTACAGAGCTTCTCATGTACATTTATACGCCTTTACCACATTGAAGACTTACTTTCAAATAAACTCTCAAAAGCAGACACAGTGCTCCTCGTATATATCAAAAGACTGAGTCAATCATCGCCTAGCGAGCACTCAAAAGAAAAACATAACATTACGTCGGCCAAATGTGACCCGTCCAAGGAGCTCTTTGGCAGACCAGATTTCACAACTCTTTCTGTTGACGATCAGTCTGGTTCACCAACATCAGAGCCTGGTTGTAATGCGGGCTGTAGTGAAACGGGATCCTGGAAGCCGAAAAACTCCAAAGGGAAAGAGTGAGAAGCAAAACAGAGGGAAAAGAAAGAGAGCTAGACCGGGAGAAAGACGGGGACTGTGTCCTGCTCTGCTCTGTCTCCAATCAACAACAATGTGTGACTTGCGTCCACTTAACGTCTCCGTTGGAAACCTCACATGCCAATTTCAACAAACGGGGTTGTGAGGAGTAGCAGGCAGGAAATGGGAGGGAGCTAGAAGAAATAATTTTTTTTTAAAAATGCTGCTGGAGGAAAAATTGTATTCACACCACAGTAAAGATGATCTACAATTGATTAAGAGAGATGTGACCTGATTTAATTTACTCGCAATAAAACTTCATCCCAACTGCTTTCAATCACTTTTGTGTTTGCTTCCAAGTGAATTTCACAGCTTCACCACAGCCAGTAGCAACATCCCATCGTAGCCTCCTCGATTACCGCTCTTTTTTTTTTTTCTCATAATTTACACATCCCTCTCCTCTGGTTTGAGGCTATGAGGCTAGTCAGAGTGGCTTGTGTTCGTACTGGGAGCCCAACCAAATCATCTGCCCTACTCCTGATCTGGTGCCTCAACCTGACACACTGTATCAGGTTTTCTTGCGTGTATCTAAATGTGTGTGTGTATGTGCCTGTGTGTTAATGGAGACTCATGTTTCATCTCCTGGAAAGAGGGGAAGAGAGGGAGTATGGGAGGGGACACTGAAGGAGACTGGTGGGGGGGGGGGGGCTGAGAGAATATTGTTGTAGTGTTTGTAGTTAGCTGTGCAGCATATATAGACAGCTGACCACAGACAATATTTGACTATTGACCTCTGCTTATGTGTAAGCTCTGGTGGTTTTAGTTCTGCTTTTTTGGACTGACTTCAGCTCTTTCAGAAACCATATATGGTGGGAGAGCTTTTCTCTTTTTTCACTTTACTAGCGTGGGCTGAGGGAGTGAGCTCTAAAAATAAAACATATGTTCCTCCAGGTCTGTGGGAGCAGGGGGCCCCGGCGTATTGTTTTGGGAAATGGGGGAGGACGGGGAGAATCTGGCCCTGGAGGAGACGGTGCAGAGTAGATAAAGACAGAAATCAGGGGCAAGGCTGGTGTATGTTTGCAACGACGTGAGCTCTTTCCCATGAAGATGTGTTTCATTTCACAATGTCTCTTTTGTCGCATTTGTGCTTGAACTATGGGGGAGTGTGTATAAAAGTGCAGATATCTGTGTGTGTGTGTGTGTGTGTGTGTGTGTGTGTGTGTGTGGGTCTGGATGGAGAAGAAGAGGTGGTAATGCTTGCTGTCCTCAATGCTGATTAGACTGAAAAGGTGCATCCATGAGCCCTTTTATTGATTTACAAAGCCCTCAGGGAAGACAGTAGGACAAGGGTTAAAAGTATATGAGGGGGAAGCGTGCTCATGCGTGCGCCCTGTGGAAAAAGAATATAGTGTGTGTATGTATGTGTAGGGAAAACTGAATCCCAGAAGTGTACAGTACATCCATAAAGCTGAATTACACAGACCCTCAGCTAAAAGCCCCCCCCCCCTTGGTGAGGAATGGGTTAAATGCAGCTGACTGAAATGTGTGGGGGGAGTTTGCCCAGAGCAGAGAAGGGGAAATGAAGGGATATTAAGGGAGAAATAAGCATGAGCGCCGAGGAGGCTGGCTATATCACGTGTCTGGATTTAGCACCAGTCCTCCTACCTCCTACCGCTGTATCTTTGTAGACTGTTCAGCAAAGTGGAAGAGGAAAGAGTGGGGGAGGAGCGTCTGTGCATGAGTGTGTAAAGGAAAGTAAGAGAAAGACAGTAAAGTGAGATAAAGTATGAAAAAAGAGAAAGACAGAGCTAAGGTCAAATCTGTAGTTGTTGCTTGGTGATTTTTGGCTGTATTGATAATCAAATAAATGGGAATTAAACCTGAAAATAAATAACATAATTAAGTGAATCCATTGTGTATGTATTCATTATGTAATCTGAAAGTGTGCTGTGTTGCTTGGGGCTATTTCAGTTAATTTACAACATAATAAAACCAAGGACCAAGCATGATAGCCTCTGCATATAACACAAATCCATGCATTGATACTACAGACATAGGGGGATTTTTTTTTAATGCACTGCAGACAGTCGTTATGGTGGAGCTGCGGGACATCATGCTGATATGGATGATTTAATTACTATCATCTCAAAGGGGCATGTGATGCACTGTCAGTGAGGAGGGATGTATGTTATGGGCGTGTCATTCCGGGGAGTGTCTGCGTCCAGCCAATAAAAATCTTTATGCGTAACGTGTGGGCGTTGCGACTCCGCACACACTATCCTGTCCCAGCTGCAGCACGCTTTTGGTCAAACTCCGAAAGTCAGACAGACGGTCCTACACACAACTACAACCTAGGTTATTTACCAGATGTGTTTATAAACTACTAACAGCAACACTTCCGCTGTTGTCATTTAGGGGGTACTTTAGACGCGCAGTGCCAGTATTGGAAGCTATGCGTTTTTGTTTGACTTAACATTGGTGAAGTTTCTCATACAGGCACAGCAAGGTGTCCGGAGCGCAACAACTGGAGGTCTGGAAGACGGGTTGGATTTTTTCCCCCCTTTAAACCACTCTTTTCTTTTTTTTTTTTTTTTTTTGGAGTATGACTGCTGTCATGTATAGTTAGACAACCTATTCTCACAATTTCTATGACAGAAAGGAGACAGTGAGCTTATGCTTCCCTTCATCCTCCGCGCTCGACATCTATGGAGAGGCTCTCCTGTGCGCTCTCACGCAGCTCCTGGAGTTACTTACGGCCGAGACAACACCGCGAGTGTTGAGTTCACCGACCTGGATAGCAGAAGACGACACACTTAACCTCATTTGAATGCCTTTGCAAGGGGTTTGCTGGTTTCTGTGCTGCAGGCAGGGCTTCAGTTTGCTCAGACGGGAATATGGGGAGAAAGAGGAGGAAGAGTCTTTTGAGTTGCGCAACAAGGAGGACTTGACTCCCAATGGACGGGTAAAAACTCACCACCTGCACTGTACAACAACTGCTGTGCATGCATGCATTATGTACACATTTCATGGTGTAATTTCACAGAATATTAAAAAAAAATGTGTTGACTGAGAACTCTCACAGGATGCATATTTTGGAGCAAACAGATATGTTTAATACTCAAGTGTGACTTTGAGCTTCAATACCAGCAATGCATCCTGTCTTCATAGTGTTGCCAATGTTTTACACTACAGAACTGCTGAGTTCACCTTTTGCTCCATCAGATGCAGGGCACTGTGTGTGTGTGTTACTATTGTTGTTAAGTTTGACGTGTAGGTTTGCATGGTCTTAGAAGCCTGGGAAACATTGAGCAATCCCACACACACTGTGATGCAAGCTGTAAAACCCAGTGTGCTGAACTGATCCTGTGTGTTTGGCCTTCGTCCGCTCAATTGTAAATAAGACTGCGGCCTTGTCTTCTCTGTAATGTTAGTCATCTGATCAGGCACAGAGAGTTCAGCATTGTCCACCCACTTGTGAGGGGGTATTGTTGCCTTGAATTGAGGTAGGCTCTTTCTGTATGACCTAACATACAGCTCTTTATGTACAGTCTCTTAGAAAAATCCACCCTTAAATTTTTATCAGGTCTTTCCGTTGTCATTTCTTACCTCAGATTCCCTCTCTTGAAAATTGCAACAAATTTTAACCCTCAAGACAGATAAAACTTCAGTAGTTTTGAGATGCTGTTGCTAAATATAAATAAAAGTTATTATCTACTGGCAGTAGTTCTGGAGCTGCCACTTGCATAGCTTGCTTGGTGTGTTTACAACCAACCAGTGCAATATCATATAGTAATTTGCATGAAAACGTTGGGACCAGATAAGTTTTACACAGTTATTGCCTCAACAGACGTCCAACAACACCAGCCAGATAAGAGCAACATCTGTTGCTCAGGGGCATGTAGAGAGGTGTTGGTGTGGAGCACACTTCTTCTTGGCAAACAAGCCTGTCTGGGTCATAATGTGCCATCTGTATGGTCATTGGTGGCCAGCGAAACCAACTGTGCTACATATCTGTAATCAATACAAGATCATACCTAGTTGTCCCTGAGGAGATGTCTGATGGCCTTTTAAAGCAAGACACACAGAGAGCTCCTTTTCCTGTAACTCTCCTGGATTGCTGAACCATGTCCCTGTGGGTGGCTTGGGTTTAGTATTGGTTTATTAAGTTGTGAGTGTGTTGTCTGGAGAATGATGTGGCTTGTTAGATGACCTGGATCAAGGCCTACCTCTGGTCTCTCTAAAGTCTTACAGTATGTTACATAAAGCAGGAGCCTGATGATTTGAACAACTGTTTTAGTTAAACATCCTCACTCTAATAATGCTCATAAGAAAGTTTAATGTATTAAATCAGCCTTTTAAGTATGACAGTGCAAAAAAGACTAATATGTAACTCATAATGTCTTTTGATTCCTTTTTATAGCGGTGTCGCCATCATTGATTATAGTCTTGGGTTTTATTGCATTCTTGCTCGTAAATATTCATTAATACGATCTGAGTTGCATAGAGCTATAAAGATATAAATACGCCTCTATTAATCTGTCTGATATATTTCCTTTTCAGGAACACTTTGTCTTAATCTGTCATGTGGTTTGGCCTGTTCAGTATATCTGATTATTTCTTAAAGTGAGCAACCATTTTATTCACTAATGCAATTGACAATTGTTTGTGCAGTGGCAAAATTCAGTAGACAGCAATTTTGGATGGGCCCTCTTTTTTTGTACATAGTTGATCTGTATATGAACCTATTGATTATTCATTATCTGTTGCCAATCCACATAAGCAATCAATACTTTTCCATGAATCCTTCTGAACTCTATGACTTGTTAATGTTGGGTATTGTAAGTCTGTGTCAATAGTTCATACTGAGCCAATAATTAAGACCATAGCTGAATTATTCTAAGCCAATAACATCGGCTGACCCACTCTTAGCCATCACCATTTGTTATGCTCCCCACAACCCCTCCCCTCAGTACACACAGACCTAACTGATGTTGTTTGGCTTTACTTGGTGTCATTGGAGGGGGTGGGGGTAGATGGTTGTGTAGTCTGAAATGATTTCCAGGGAAAGCCCCTCAGGGTGACGTTTCCATCTCGAGAGCATCATTTAATCCATTTCTTGACGAGCCACATTTTCAGACAGCAGTCAGACCTCCCTGGGTGTATGCATTTCTCTTTTTGGCTTCATAATACTGAAATACTCCATTTAGGAAGCCTATGTCCAACCCCTGCCTATGACCACAGTAACCCACAGCTCTGGTGGAGTCTCCCTTACTTAAACCATCCAAAACCCTCACCACAATCTCCAGCATCGTTTTCCAACACGCTGCCAGAGGATGCCACGATCTGTAGTATCCACAGTACCAAAGTCGAAATACTGTTGCCAGTACTTTTCTCACTGAGGTTGGAATCATGAGTCAGTGCTGACGCTTGTGTAGGCTTGGCCCTTAAGTGCACAGGGCCATGTCAGAGCCCTTTCCCTGGATGTTTACAGTCCTCATTCAAAGAAGCTGCTTTCCAGCAGCTGCCCAAACAGTCACACTGAGCTGAATGCCTCCAGTGTTGGGACAGCAAGGCAGTAATTTTAGGACAGGACATCCGTCATTCTCTCTTCTTTCCATGTTTCCACTGAAACTTCATTCAGGTTTTATGCAATGTGCACTCACGTTTATTGCTTAAATTACCGGCGCAGATTATTAAGGCCCAGGCAGTTGTAAGTGTGGACTGGAGTACCGCAGTGCATCCTGTTACGTGGAACAAACGGGCACAGTCTGGCAATGCTGGGAGCGGGTCCCATTAACCGTCACTGCTGCCCTCTGTCTTCAGAGGTGTCATGGTACACTGGTTTATATTTGGTTTCCGTTGCGTCTCTGCCTCACCACCTCCAGGCCACACATCTGGTCTTCAGGCCGACACTGGCTAAGCCCAAGCATTTCCTCCTGGTTACTCAGCCTCCCAGGAGAGCTGAAGGGAGAAAGAGAGAGAGTGAGTAGACAGGGGGAAATCGAGAACGGAAGTCAGCCACGGAATGAACACATCACGGCATCTTTCCCTCTTTTCCCTGCTCTGCTCTAGTCTGGAGTGATTCATCCCCTGCCCGTCCAAAGGCTGAGTTCTTGCCAGGGCTCTCCATCGCACGCTATCCTTGTTCCTCATCCCACAGCCCATTAACTCCATTGGAAAGCTATTTTTTCATGAGTTGTTGCGTCTTGTGGAGAATTACCCGAAATATTCTAACTTCATCTACCTGATCCATTAGTTTATTGATGCTTTGATTAGCTTATGCAATGGAATAGCTTCTTCAGTCAGTGATGTGATTAGTATTGATTTGTCATTTTCGGTCATGGCTGTCGGTCTGAATTTTCTTCTCTGGGGCTGTTGGCTTGGCTAAATCATTCATGCCTAACATGTCATGGGTAGGAAATTACCGGACACACTCCTCCATTCACAAATCAGCTTTTGAAACTGTTCAGTTATTCTTACCTCTCTGGTTTCATATTTACAGTACATCTCCGTTAATCAAAGCTTATAATGCAAACCCTCGTTGCCTCGTCATTTTCTTCAGTCTGCCACCTTTCAGATTTAACACAGATTCTACACTAGCCCATAGATTTACAGTTCATGTTTTCTTTTTCTTTCTTTCTATTTTTGAGCCATCTAAAGAGAAGTGCTAAACTGTTTTTGCAGGGTGAATGCTATACTTAGACTGGTTTGCCCAGTAGTAAAGTGTGGTGTGTGAACTGTGATGGGCCCAGAGCTGACCTGGATAGTGTTTCAGGTAGACCAACACCCTTGTGCTGGGCTAAGGCCGCCACAGGAGCTGGCTCAAGGTTGTGGCTTGTAGAGACAACAAGTCAGGCCACTGGGACATACATTACTGCCCTGCACACCAGGGAATCAGCCCAAATTGCACATGGACAAGCTCTGATCTCTGATGGGGTTTTCCAAGGTCAAGTTAGGAATCTAGAGACCCAAGTGCTGTGAAAGGAAACCACATCTCAGAACATCTACTTAACAGGAAAGACCTGATATGAAAAGTTAATTGTTTCACCTGTAAAGTTTTCAAGTGGAAGATCCTTTAGGATGATATAAACGTGTAAGTAGAAGAGATCTATTGATGGGAGATGGAAATGTGATATCAAAGACTAGGGTAGGGTTTTTAGGTCAACAACTTTTTCAGAGAAGTGACTGATCTGAATAAAAGCGTTTTAGGGTTTGCTGGTTGGGGTTCACACAGCACAAAAGATCCCTCTGTTCCACTCTCCTATATTAAATGTGCCTGTTTTGCATGCCATATTTCTCCCCACCAGCTTACCCCTTGCAAGTTAAAGCCAAGCATTACAGAAACAGAGCAGCTATGTACTGAGACTTCCAGAAACAGCCGCATGCTGTACTATAACACAGCCACTGAAGGCAAACCATTGAGGGATCACTCACACCTGTGGACTACTTCTAAAGATAGATTCGTGTTTTTGTTACATTATCATATATTTAATATATTCTCTCTCTTTCGTTGACAGAGTCCAACAGAGGTGACTGTTTCTCAACCAACACGTACAGCCAATGGAACAAATGGGTAAGAAGAAAGAGCAACAGACCCCCCCCCCCTTTCATATTTCAGGAAGTACTAGTTCCTTCTTTAGCTCATATACTTCCTCTGAGTGTTGGGGATTTCTGTATTTATCCACTGGCAGCCACATGTGTACAGGCCAAACACTTAATTTTTTCACTTCCTCTGCAGGTTATATTATCTAATGGGACTCTCATGTGCTTACCTGTGACACATGTAATGCCTAACCTCATGTCCACATGCAGACTCACATGTCTGCATGCAACCTCTCACATGTCTGTGGACAGTAACTGAATGTAACCTCCTACTTTTACTTAAGTGTGTTACTAAAATACAAATTGAATGTATTTGTTGTTGGATATTTCTATTTTATGCACCTTTTTTTTCTTCTGCTCCAACACATCTTTTTCATCCACTATATTTGTACAAGTTCTAAATTACTTTTAAGAAGATTCAACATTGTGCGTTTTATGCCAAACTAAAAATACACTCCATTTTTAAAGATTAAAGCAGTGTTTTCCGATCTCTTTGGCCTCTGCTGATTTCCAAATAGCAGCATGCAGTACCATGTGATTTCCCCCCCTCTCACATAAATCATCCACTATTACACCAAAAATCAATGATTAAAGAAGCACAAAAACTGAAAACAGATTTGTGTATCAGAACTTTTGTTGCTCTCTTCTCTCCCATAACTCTGGCATCTCTGTATATGAAACAGTTTATATAGTGGTTAAAACTTCAGGAGCGACAACTGTAACATGCATCCATAATAATCTAATGATCAATCCAAACCATTCTTTTTAAAATTTAATACAATTCCAAATACATTTTGCTGCTAATAGCTATGTACTCTTTAGTAAGGTTTTCAATGCAGTAGTTTTGCATGTAATGATGTATTTCTATTCTGTGACCACTTTTACCGGGGAAGTGAATATTTCTTTGACCCCTCCTAACTGATCAATACATCAGTAAATCTATCCATACATTTAAATAATTCAAGCTCCACAGTCATTTTCTGTAACATTGATTCATTAGTAAAACCCATGTAGTAGAGACAAATGACAGTGGGTTTAGACACTTGTTTTATCTTCAGTTACTTTTTCTTCAGTTTTCTCTGTTTCGGTATAATAATCGTGGAATTTATTCTGAACTTGTATGAACATCTGCATAGTCAGTGGAGGAAAGAGGAAAATGCCTGTTTTTCATTGAAGAATGCAAAATACAGAGGCTGATCTTAGAAGGAATGGTGATAAATCACTTGGGAAAGGCTAAGTGTAGAGAAAAATTCATTTAGAAGTTGCACCAAAAATAGTTGTAGGTCTTTAAGGGTTCATGAATGGTCTAGTTGATAAATTGTTTTCATTTGAACTTCTTGACTGTTTTCCATTTGAAGTCAAACTACACACTAGTTTGACCACTGTGCCACTTATCAACCCAAATGATAGTCAGCATGCATAGCTGTGAGACTGGGATAACGCTTTTGATGACTGCACACTAAAAACTGTTGGACACAATAAACTACTATGTGTCCCCACAATGCAACCCAAGTAGTCATGTGGCTGACAAGTGGACGCTGGTGACAATGAAAAGGCATGATTCATGGAGCGTTTTATCCAGACGATTAGTGCAGGACTGTGATCTCAGACAGTGATGCCATCAGACTCTGCTCCACTGTATCTCTGGCATCATGCCCTTATCACATCCCCACTCCCCCTTCCCTCTTTCACCATCTCTACTGTACATCTGTCGACTCACAGGCATGAGTCACAGAGATCTACTTGTAGGGCAATCGTATACAACAGATGAATAGAGGAAGGTCACGAACCTCTCACAGCTAGTATAGAGCTGCCCCAGGAAGTAAGAAAGGGAGCAGAAGTCCAGACATTTACATTTAATGATACCGATCATGCACTCTCCTGAGGTTTCAGGAAAGAACAAGGGGAATAAGCAAAAAGGGAGGTTGGCTAACTGTACACAGTGACTCAGTCCTACCTCAGCAGCACTCCCAGAAGAGGCGTGGTCCAGTGTGTGTGTGTCACTTTTACAGTGTAGTGGAGGTGGCGTCAAGCCGCATGGCATAATTAACCACTAGTTTTGGAGGGAGTGTGTCAGGAGTCTGGTTGTAATCATCACAGGCGTGCAGAAATTAGAGAGTGCAGGATTTGGTCATTACCTGGTCAATGAGTGGACACACCCTGATGTTCAGCTGAATGTAGGAAAAGATGGACCAAGACATAGTATTGTAATCTAAAGCCATTTATCGTCCACCTCACAGGGAGTGAAGCTCTGCTTTACTTTGTGTAGATATTGAGCTGAACTGAACTGTCCAGAAGAGGCATTATGTCTGTGTGAATAATGGCCTGGATCAAGTGGTGATGAATTTAGAGGGTTTATCTTTGTCTGAGACTGAGAGTAATGTCCTACAACTGAGATGATTTGTCATGCAGGCCTGATGACCGAGACAGGCCGTCCTCCATCAAAATCTGCTGAAGTTCTGTTTACTTATTTTATTGACATTTATCTGTCTTTGGTCTTATTATTTTTGTTTATTTGTACCTTTTTTCTTTGCTGTTTTATCTCTCTGTGAGTCACTTTGGGGTGCTTTTTTTGTATGAAAGTAACACAACACTGTTAATACTTCCCTACTCAGCCAACATTCATTTGAAATGGTGAATTTACCAGTGTAATAACAATGTTTTACACATTGCAATGGTAAAATATTGGTATAGGTTTGTAGTGTTAATGTTTCTAGCTCAGGTCGCATGGCTAGTTACTTTATTTCATTCTGTTTATAACAATTAACGTCTGTCAACTTTAAAGTGATAGGGTTTAGTCCAAAGTTAGCTCTGATTTATACAGATACTTTGGAGTTATATTAGTGTATAAAAACATTTTGACTCCAGTTGGAAAACTTGGGCCACAGTCTGATTAATCGATGGAAACTCTGCAGCGTTACACATATACGAAGAGTCTGGAAAACTGTAGACTCGTGTTGACTTCATCTAAATATTGCAGATATATTGCAATAATATGTTCCAAAATGATGTAAAAATGCAGATCAAGTCCGATAACAGCAACACACACAGTGTAAACTGCCGAAAATAGAGGAAAACCCATAGTCTGGTTCACCAGATCATTCGGCCCCATTATCATCTATTTGTTATTTTGTTAGACATTTTTTTTGTAACATCTTAGTTTTTGTAACTTCTTATTTAGTTAATTACGCAAACTCACATGTCGGAAATGGAGTAACATTTTAAGCTGACTCACTGCAGATACTGATCACGAAACCATGGGAACAAAGTTCTTCAGTGTTTATGTTAGCTTTGTCTATGTCAGAATTTCTGCAGTAGACTTGTGGTATGTTTGCACAGTCGTGTAGCAGGCAGATTAAACATGGTTCCTGATGGACCATCTGCAGGCAGCATCAGGTCTCCACTGTATTCCTCTCAGACACCTCCGAGTGCCAAGCAGCTTGCTCCCTCCTGCTGTGCTCACACTCAAATCTGTCTTACATCATCACTATTTTCTCATCCCCACTTTCCTCACTCTCATAGCTACAGCAGAACAGAGTACAAACTGTACCAAATGAAAAGTAGACTCTTGAGGACTTACTTAATGTTACCTTCTCAACGCTTGTTCTGTCTGCTCCCTCGGTTATCCTTTTGACAGAATTTTGACAATCAAACACTTGACATTTTTTGGTGTGGGTTGCCAGGTGGTAAGAACGGAAAAAGTGCAGTGTATATCGAGCTGCGTTTCGTGTGTCTGAATGTGAGAGAAAATCTATGAGTGTGTATGTGTGTGTGCGCGTGGACATAAAACATATGGGTGTTTGCGTGGAAGGCTTCGAAGTGGGCCCCTGGTAATTGCTTGTCTGAGTGTCTGTCTGCCTGTCTGTCAACCATCCAACCATCACAAACTGGCCCTGTTTACAACATCGGCAAATAAAAAGTTTTAATTCACACTGACAATGTCACCATCAGAAGTCCAAAAGTCATTTAATTTCTCTCTCCCTGTTTTTTTTTTTTTGCTGATCACACTCTCCATCACTCACAAAGTCATGCTTCCTGTCACACACGGAGACCAGAGACACACATTCCCCCCTCTTCTCCTTTCTCAAAACATGACTTTTTTTTTTTTCCCTCTCCCCTCTGCCTAGTCCAGAATTTCTTGGCAGTGGTCTTGAGTAAACAGCGTATTTTTAGCTGGGAGGTCATATAGGCCCAGTCTTAATCACCACATTCCCATTTTCCCACCAGCCCAGCTCCAACCAGAGGCCCCTGCAGACAGCCCCCATACACTGTGGGGGAGGGGCTAGAACCTCTGATGGATTTCTACGAAATAGCTGTGATTATTTATTAGTTCTATATAACCGGCTGGATTTTTAATAAAGTTAATCTCAGATAGATTTATTTATCCTCAGTATATCTAGAGGATTATGTTCTTCTTTGGATGTTGAGTACACAAAGGGTAACTTGATGTATGGTTATCATATGTGTACATTACTGTATATGAACGGTAATGGAGGTGGACATCAACAAAAATCCAGCTGGGTTGAGGTTGCTGGTTTTTTTTTTTTTTTTTGATCCATATTTTTATTGATGTGTCTACAGGCATAATATACATGGTTCAATTATGCTATCAGTCATATCTGTACACACCTTTTGGATTTTTTTTT